>JAHZMW010002177.1:0-18461 GCA_027743745.1 Alloscopus bannaensis | reverse complement strand
CCGGGGAACCAAATTAGGTTCCCGGCGAGGAACCAAATATGGTTCCCCGGGAACCAAATTTGGTTCCTGCGCACCCACTGCCAGCAGCTCCTTTATATTATCCGTCTTCGTGAATAACAGCCAAGTGAGATAATCACATTGTGTGCATAGGTTCAATCGATATTTTACACACCGCATTTGACTGCCTTTGTTCTCTCTTTGCACAATTTTGACTATGAATTATACATCATTAAACCATTCCCTAAGTAAAATACAGTAGGGATTGATTATACGGTTTCGTTAAAGTTTTCGTTATTAAAAAACGCTCATTGTCGAAGTGGAAGAAAATAATACATTTCACTAAAAAAGTTTATATGTATGTACATCTTTGCTCGTGATAAATTCGATTGTGTGAACAATATATGTAAGTAAGAATTTATTTTGACGTAGGTGCTCCAGCAGGTAATCGCATCGGACTAGTTTAATTTTTCAATTCATTGCTTTTCAAAGTTTATGCGTGTTTTTTTTAAACAGGAACCCCAAGCCTCTAATTTGAAAAAACACGGGTTAACTTTATCTTAATTTAGAATGGTCGTTATAAAGTTATTATAGCACACTGCTTATTGTTACTTGCATGAATGCTGATCACAATTTGAAAGCATGAGTCGATTAATTCATATACCATCAGAATCTTTCTGGCTAACGACTCAAGTCAAATATTTACCGTATCACTCAACACACAACCACAAAGTTACCTAAAAATGGACACCATTTTACCGCATTTAAACTGGCTTCAAGGCTTCCAAAATTGTTACAATGCTATCCTCCTCTACCAAAACATCCAACTCAAGCCCTCCAGCGTCCTTCCAGAGTTTTCACCGCCTATTTCCCTATATAGCAACGGAAGCTCAACAGGGTCAGGGCCCTTCCCCATGGGAAGCGTTAAGCGATGGACTCTTTGCCACACTTTGTCTTTAATTTACTACATCAACACGACTGCCGCAGCTCGATCCATGTTTGAAGACAATTTAGCAGCAACTTTGAGTCAAATAACTTCCAATCCTCACGCCCTCAACCCAGTCTCTCAGGAGAACCGAATCTGGCACAAATCCATCGAGGAGACACCGCTCAAAGACTTGCCACTCTTTGTGTTCTTCGTCGAAGGGTTCAACAAACGAAGGAGAAAGAACTGGTTTCATCCCGACACTTACGCAGAGTTTTATGGACAAAAATCGCTGCAAATCCCGTATCATTTTTCATTCCAGATACACAATGACACTGGCATTCGCCACTTTGATGGTATTCCTCGTACAGTGAACTTTCTCTGCAAGTTGTGCGATTTCGATAGGGTTGAAACCACTTTTAGACATGGTCCTCCTTACGTCGGCCTACGAAGCTATCCATTTACGGATCACATTGTTAACTGTCCCCCTGAAAACTGCAGAGAAGAGATGGAAAAGGTGTATTTTGACGCGACAGGGGACGGGAAGCACTTTTCTTACTATTTACCAACCTTTGCAGGTTTTCCGGCCGAAACCGAGGACAACGTTCATGACATAGTTAATGCCAGGTCAGTGTCGCAAGTACTCCAACTGAAGCCACGACTAAATGACATCTTGTTGGTTGCAATGACCGGAAATATTAGTCGTAGTGGACGCTTTCGCTCCTCGTTTGGCGACAGTAATCTGCCCTGGATATTAGTGTCCTTTAGTCAAACGCATGGGGTGACCTGTACTCCAATTGATATGGAAGCTCATCAGTTTATTACATGTGTCGGGAGTCCTCGTCGTATCAGTTTGTCTGCTTATCTGAAACCATTCCAGCCATCGGTTTGGATTTACTTATTTTTCATGATGATGGTTACAGCGGGTGCGATGATGGGCGTGGTTCACTTTGTGAGGAACATGATAATGAGACCAAACGCAGAGCTGAGCCCCGTCTCAATTTTGCTGACAATCACAGCCATGCTCCTGGACACCGAAGTTTATGCGGGGCAAATGAGGAGAAGTCGAGGTCTTCGAGGATTTTTGGCTGTTTGGCTGTTCTCCGCGTTGATCCTCAATACGGCCTATCAGGGAGACAACTTTGCAATGTTCATTGCCCCGAAAAGGGTGTACAAATTTTTGAGCAAATTCGAGCAGCTCGTGGACTTCACGTTGTACTCTGAAATGGAGGGGGGCTCCTTCGGCAGAAATCAGAACCACTTCCAGTTTCTCTTTTTGCAAAAGATCAAATTCCAAATGGACGAGAAGCATTATGCCGCGTTTTGCGAGGGAGATTGCCTCTACAACTACTTCAACTTTGAGGTGCTTGAGAAGTACAAGTTTGACAACGAGAGGTTCAACATCATCGCAAAACTCTTTCCGAAAATCAAAGGGATGAAACTGTCCAACAGAAAGGCTCAGAGGATTGTTCGGCGCTTGCGAAACTGTAGTAAAACCGTGTTCATCACAAACACCATTCAGGTTGACGAGATCATGCTGCACCTACAGAAAAACAAGACCCTCACCAGTCAAACGGCTTACCCCTTGTATGTCGGCGACGAGCGACTTTTCGAGGGTTTCCGGGTGTGGGCAACGACTAAAAACGGAGGCAACTATATGGCACGGCAATTCAGTTATTTTGTCCAGTCTGGGATTTACCATTTTTGGAAGCAATGGTTTCAATGGGATGGCAAAGATCGGGGAGCCACAGACAAGATGACGCCGTTGTCCATGAATTCCAATTTGATTACGATTTTTATGCTCCTTGGACTAGGTTGTAAGATATCCGTTTTGGGATGGCTGGGAGAATGTGTTAAGTTCCGCTTGTGTGACAAGTATCCCCGCAAGAAAAGGCGATGGGAAAAGCAGTATGAAAATGTTCAAACGACGATTGTTCAACCTCAAATTAGTAATGTAGAATGATTTTTAATTGGTGATGATTCAACAAAAATCGATTAAAGATGAGCGTTTGTTACGTATGCGTGTGCAATTATGACATTGTGTAAACTATATTGTCTTATCGCTCATTTTGCATATTCTGCTGATTTCGTCACAAACAAAACACGCATAGTAATAGCAAAAGCAGGCAAACAGAAGTAATAACCCAAGTTAATAACCACTTTCTAATGATTGACACTTTATTCTCGTTAGTTTGCTAATTCCTGAAATATTTATCGCAAAATTACCGTTTAAACTTGCGAGATTTTGTGTAAGGAAGTGATCCAGTTTTTACTCCTGTGCCATATTTTCACGCAAAATAGTATGAGCCATTATAAATAGTACTTCGTGATGATATAATGGCCATGTTTCATAACGTACTCAAGCACGCAGCCCTCAATCTGTCAATCAACGAGATTCATGTAATGACCGATAGTGAAGTGCTGCCACTATCAATCAAACTTGTTGAATTCAATTTTCTTAATGGCCACTTCAAACAGTGGCCAGCGAATTTCATGCCGAGTATTACAAACCGTTGGAGTTTCCAAACCTTACACGAAGACCAGGACGAGTTTGGTTTCTTCAGATATTTCTAGTGAGATTAAAAAATACATACATTTTGATACATGTTCAACCGGTGGAGCATGATGATATAACCTAAAGAGTCGATTTTAGATAATATGCATTTAAATTTAGTTAAAATAAAATTGATTATTTTATCAACACAGATTAAAATAGATGCAAATATGATCTATTTAAAATTGTAGCTTGACAAGCATTCCTATTTGTTCTCCACATGAAATGTCCTTATTCCTGTCAGCGGCGCAGCAAGAGTCCGTCCGACCTGACTGCCTCATTCAATTGCTGCTTACAAATAGATTTACAACTACGTTATGTAACTAAACGTCTGTAACACTTGACTGAGCACCGCAACACAACTGTGCACGTGTCCACCCTGGGTGGCATTCATGTTCTGGTGTGCACACCGCTAATCCATAAATCTCACCGCCACCATTTCCAATTCCGGTTTAATTGCCAACAAATTAACTCTTTATTACGCTGGCATTGACAGTCTGACAAACAAATGACTAAAATAATGTTGTACACAGGTTTGTTGAATGCCAACAAGCTGGATTTAATAATTTATAACGACAATTACTCATAATCAACTTTTTCTCCGTGCTTGCTGAATACACCGAGAGTGTACTTCGTGTGTTTTTATTCACGTGGAATTATTTAAGGAGTCAAACAATGTCAATTTTAACAAATTGAATTATCAGCCTGCTGCCTTTTTAAGGCTATCGGTAATCGCTCATTAATTGTTATTGGCTCATATGTCGATTATATTTACTTACACAGCGAAGAAAATGGGTTTATGGTGATGACGTACACATGGGCAGCATTGTGCCAAACACGTTTTCTATGACCGTTTTGTGGTACTCGGCATGTTGGCTTTAGGTTTGGCTAGCTTGTGATAGCTTTATTTAACATTAATTTGTTTTCAGTGTTTCGCGAATTGGTAGTAAAAAGAGCATTTATGGATATTAATATACCTACCTATTCATTGTCCTTAAACTTTGACCAGCGAGACAAGAATGGTTAACTGGGAGGCGTGCAAGGAAAAGTTTGAAACTACAAATAGTATTGAAAGTTATAAAAAGACCAAACACAGTATTCCATCAAAACTTGAGTGAATGCTACTGTATTAAGTATTCAATGGAAAGAGGATTTGAATAATTCTGAAGCATTTGACGCAATGTAAATGGCAATGATAGGATCATTATACGTTGTAAACTCAAAGGCTCCCCGCACTCCTACAGTGAGACATAACTTCGCTTATCAAGCCTTATACAATTTTAGTCCCCCTAAACGTAAACAGTACTGTGATTAGCCAATAAATTACACATTTACCGCAAGCATCTCAATGACAATTTGCTGATGAGTTTTGTTTACCTTAGCAAAAAGATTACAATTAAGGAATCATTTGCGGGAGCAAAGCTGCAATTATAAATATTTACAAAGAGTAGCACATAACGAATCCATCGATTACCTTTCCTTCATTCAAGTTGTGTGTTGTAACGCCTAAACAATTTCTAAAGATCCTCATCAATCAATAATTATTCCTCTAATAATAATATGTAAAAATGTGCACGCAACTCAGGTATACCTATATTGACTCATCCGGATTATATCACTGTATCGAATTGCCATCACGTCCAAAATGACACTTGTAGAGAAGGTCGTTTACAGTTCCTCTAGTATTGTCATCAATTTAAGTTATTGTGTGGTCGTCATTCTCACATCAACATAAAAGTAGCGGAGAGTCGCATAAACATAATATTGTTTCTCTATCCAAGCATAAAGTGTAAAGTTTTTTCTGAATATTTATGTTGGCTCATTGACCACTTCTGCTCATATTTAAAAATCCATCGAGATGCCAAATCAGCTTCAAATGCCGAAATCATACCTACAAATATACTTCTATATTACAGATAGGTGATAGGTATAAGAAAATATTGTGCCTGAACAAGTTTGTCTAATTGGCTAAATAGGTGGTTGTACCTAAAAAATAGGTTGATGCTTTAAAAACCTTTCCTATAAGAACGGTTAGGATGAAGTGCAAATTTGCCAAGGCAGGTGAATCCCATTACGAATGTTCAAGATCACCGAGAGCAGAACAAAAAATGCAAACTTGTATATCTCCTTTCCAATTATACACGAAGCTTGCTCTCTTTATTGATGTCCACTGTGACAAAAACAGCCGTAATAAAAATTAATGAGTGTGATACGTGATGAATGGAAGTGGGTGAAATGGGATGTTCGGAGTATAAAACTACATTCAATTTCGTAGACTACCACACATTTGGAGTGTTGACAAAGTGTATACGTACATCAGGCTTTTCGTCGGCAAACAAAAGTTTAAAGGGTAAACGGCGAAAGAAGGCGTTCTTCGTCTGAACGCATTTATTTCCATTCCACTTGGGAAACCATATAATGCTAGAAGGTTAGAGTTGTGATGTATGATTCACTTGATTATTTATGGAGTCGTAGGCACTGGATTGGTAATAGGGTAGGTACCTGAATCATTTCGGCAATGTGTTCGTACTCTGCTTGTTACCGTATTTTGTAGATTATAAAGCGTCGTGGGCAAGTAATGAAATTTAAACGGTCAACATGCAAATTACGTAGTACAAATGCATAATGCACTTGCGACTAGTTGGAATGACAAAATTGTCATTTGCATTGAAAAATTTTGGATTCAACTTTAGAAGCATTCTACGCAAAAATGTCACTCGCAAAGAAGGTTGCAAGAATGACGAAAAGTGTCACCACAAATGATTTTGCAATTACAGTCAAATATACGATGTGACATAAAAATGTAAATTAAAGACAGGCTAATTTTTATGGATTTGGAGCAGGTAACCGAGTATTTGTTAGTCTCAAATCTATAAACTCTCAAGAGCAGTAGACACATGTTTAACAATTAGCCTACAAGGTAATATGACTTTTGCCATGTGTTATTTAAAGGTCAACCAAGTCAGCATCCTCAAAATTCCAATGCATTTCGGCATAGTTTTATGCGCAGTTCAAAACATTATAAAATAAAATACAATCAACGCTAATTTTTAATATACCTATTCTAAAAGTTCAGTGGGTACTCTCAACTCAACCCTTTTTGTTTGTCCAGCGTCTAGAGCAGCAGCGATCAAAGCAATAATCAACATCATCAAACGGTATATCCACTTTTAAACTTTTGATACATTTACGATTGTGACAAACAAAGCGCAATTCTGACGTGAATTTATGTCGGTTGACATTCCCGACCACCTCTACACACTCTCTGCTGGTATATTAATTATAATATCATCTTGAATGTAGATCAGTTCTTTGAGAGATTATGCGTGGCGTGTCCTAAACAAGTCGCATTGTTACCACCATCAAGCACCACATGCATCATCAGCATTTGCATAAAAGACTGCATTTCTGACTTTTACGTCCTGCGTCCAACGTCCTGTTTTCCACTTTCGTCTCATTCTTCCACATCATGATTCTGCACAATCATCGTCAATACAAATCACTACGATGACGTTATTGGATAGGCTTTCAAGATAGCCAAAAAAATGTCTGAATTGATAAATGGAGAGCAATGCCATTGTCGTCAAAAGTTTGACATTTACATAACTCAGAGCCTCAAAGCATTATTCGCGAGAGAGTGCACAATGAAATGCACACGACCTTGCCTCTTAATTTTATGCCAGAAAACCATTTTAATTTCCATTCCTTCTTGCGTTGCCTAATCACTTATTCCTTTTCCATCGTCCCATTCCTCTATTATCGCAAATGTATTAATGGAAACCAGAGGAGACGATAGCGTCGACATTATGTTGGATGTAAGTGAACAAATATTTAAATAAGGTTACACCACATCCCATTCGTATTACAGAGGATCCCTGCAAGGAATTTAAACATGAAATGTAAACCAATTCTGGTGACGGTGGGATGCACAAAGAATTATTACAGGTTTGTCATAATAGCCCAACAAAACGTCGACATCCAAAGCATTGTCGTGATATTGTTTTTTTTCTGGTCTTGAAAACAATACTGCCAACTTGACAATTACAGAGTGCTACTAGGATGATGATGACCACGCCAGCGTAATCATCCCAAAAAAATATCTCTGTACGGAAGTCGTGATCTCAAATCAAGAATCAAACAGGGTCCAACAGTTATGAAATGTTTATTGAGCCAAAGCGCCAAAGAATTGGACAACATATAAAAACACGCATTTTTTTGTATCCAGCCATGGAGAATGAGAGAGACAAAAGCATGAATTACTAATTATACATTTGCAGCCACCTCTTGAACACCTTGCCTTGACGCTATTTTTTCTCTGCAAATATTTCTGACTACTTTATGAGTTCTCCAATCAGGCAAAGTGTGAATGGAAGGGTACAAAGCACACATAACTTGTGTATCACGAGTTCTTCCTTCTAAAATAAAAGTCAGTCTAAAAAAGTGTGACTGCGGGGAGATTGCACACACCTCCTTTATTCACGGAGCACGATCAATGTCATCACATCATGGCAAACAGAAGCTGATCCGCTTTATGACGACTCACATCTCATTTTTGCTGATTGACGATTGTGGGATGCATACGTGAGGGAGATAAATTATAGTTTGATTTTAATTGAAAACACAAGAAATGTGCACCGGTCGAGTAATTAAAGGTTTTCGCATTCACCAACGGCTATAAAATCGATAGATATGACAGGTAATCTATGATCAGCACAACAGGCAGGAGGCCTGCATCCGGTCTGCATGATGCCACAAAAGAAAGATGATGGGCTGGCCACTTTTGTCTGTCTTTGTCAGCGTTCAGTCGTGTGCTATAGTTTATCACTTTAGGGCTGAAAGGTGTGTTTCTCTCTCGATTATAGGGGTGAATTTATGCGTTTAATGACGGACATGAAAAATCACTCTATTTATGTATTTCTTGTAAATTTGTATGGGTGATGGGGCAAAGAAGAACGTTGAATTTTTGTGGTCTTGAACATTCTCCATTCGACATTCAAGGGATCATCGACAGTTGGACTGTTACGAATGTATAATTCAAGTGAGATCATCTTGTGACTAACAAAGCATTTTTTGTTAAAGGAGAAATGTATTCATGACATGCGGCTTGGCAAAGGCGTCAATAACGCTGAACCTAATGATAGTTTAGCTGAACTACATAATCTTTCTCTGCATTCCAAAATATTCCTTTTTTACATTTACGGATGGTCAGTTGCATATAATGACAAGGTGCAGCATGCATGCAGAAAAAATGAGAATCCTTGTCATTCGGAAAAGGTTTCATTTACAAACTTTTATGGCAAATACAGATTTATTATTATGTAGTCCACTGCATGTTATGAAACCCTGAATAAAAAAATCACTTTCAAAAAATGCTCAATTGATTTTTTATATGCTTATCTGTACAGCACAGACGATTATGAAACTGTAGCGAATATCATTCCACTCCCCTTTACGATTGTTACGTAATTAAAAGTGTGTACCTGTCTTTTGAGCCAAGTCTTAGAAGAAAGTAGTGATCAAAATACATATCGATAGCACGTACAAAGTAATTGATCGATTTTTAAGCTGAAGCGATATGCCTGAGGCCCACTTGTAATAACAATCAGCAACAATTAGGTAACGGTAAGATACACACAGTCGCCTCATTTAATATCTGAAGTCTTTACCGGTGGCTCAGCGGTTCATAACTCATCTCGCCATAAATATTGCTTCATCGCCAAGAGGCACAAATGTCATCTATAATCACGACTTCATCATCCACTTTCGATTTCAGTTACCATCAACCAAGAAGGCAGAGAAAGACTTTGTCACGATGGAATTCGCTTTGTTGAGGTGGTGCGCAGTGTGAAGCAGCAGGCGATGTGAAGATGTATGTACGTTAGCGTGTGCCACAAAAGATACGACGGCAGGAACGGAAATTATGACTTGTACCTGTCATAAAATACCAACAACTTTTGTCTTCAGGGGAAGCTCCTGTTTTCGTCTGCAGTCTTTGTCATCTCGCATTTGGGTGGAGCCCACATTTTTCCTTGCAGAATTGTTAAGCAGAATTGTTAAATTGTAAAGTTTTGGTCACGTAAAACCTGAAATGAATCTAATCAAGAACATTTTAGCGTGCCTACTTCCACTCAAGAAAAACGTAGTTGAACATTTGTCATTCGTAGAACTGCTACATTTTTTATGTAAAGATCGCAAAATTTTAAAATCAAGCACGACTAATTTTGTGTTGATGCAAGTTTAGCCGACTGGCAGGCGTCAACCAGAAAACTGCAGTAGTTTAGTAATTCAATTTTCATGTTGAGTCACTCATCCTTATCTCGCCCCGTTGACACTTAACATTGCACTTGTTTCGTCACTTTATATGGATGAAAATTCCTACATTTTTCCACAATTAAAAAATGAGCGTCAATTTTTATAAGTTTTTTAATGCCT
Source organism: Alloscopus bannaensis (assembly GCA_027743745.1). Taxonomy (NCBI): domain Eukaryota; kingdom Metazoa; phylum Arthropoda; class Collembola; order Entomobryomorpha; family Entomobryidae; genus Alloscopus; species Alloscopus bannaensis. The sequence goes on along the minus strand of JAHZMW010002177.1, from coordinate 8,553 downwards.
ACTCTTACCAAGGGATGAGGTACTTGGAGAAGACGTAATAAGCACAACAATGCGACAAGGTGAATGAGTTTTTGCCTGGAAATAGTAATAACTAATAACTCATCAAATGAAATGAAGCAATCAAGCATCAAGCTTATTTTCAATCTCATTAACATATACGTCTGTAAAATGCTTTGTAAAGTCAGTGGACACAATAATATTATCTAATGAGGAAACGTATGTGTAACACGACTCATTATTGCTCTCTTCACCTTCGCCTTTGACACACAAATTTTGCATACCTCACTTTTATTGTCACAATAAGTTATGCACAAGCAATGAAAACCAGTGTCATCATAATATATATAGAATTAAAAATGTCTTTCACAGAATGCCGATGAATATAACTATACAATAGACATAACTAATTGACAACGAAAAACATCCAGAAGAATGGCAGTCATCCTTTTTATCAAGGATTAGCAGTTGAATAAACGTCTGAGAGAAAATTGTGCAAACAATGAAAAGAAATTAGCTGGGCTGAAATGATAACAACTGAAATGCCATTTTAGACGTTCGCATTTCCGTTTACTACACTTTCAATAAAAAATTACACCCTCGATCACAATCACAATGTTGGACACAAACGGAAAAACGAAGATCACTTCCCGATTTGGTCGATGTAGAGGAAGCACTCTAGAAAAGAATGCGTTTGGGTGAAGCTTCAAAATAGGGCAGGATTTATTACCCTAATTTTCCTAATTCTCTTCAAACTGCCGTGCCCCATCATAAACCTGAAGTGAGCTCACATTACACATATTTATACATATATTTAAAGTGATGATATGATGAGACTATCATCGTCTTTTGTGTGTGGGCAATAGTATTACATTACAGATATTTTGGGCGGTGCGGTAAGACTCTGAGAGCGTAAATGTGTATTACCAAAATGTATTTATAATAACGTTTTAATGTGGAGCATTTAGATGACTCGCACCTTGTATACAAAGTGTGGTTTGATTAATGATTTTAAATAAAAGGAGCGATTAAGCGGTGGAGCGTTTGCGAATGCTGAAGGCCTACAGCCTCCTATTTTGCTACCTACATTGTACCTGGTCAGCCCAACAGAGCACACAAACACGAATACAAAAGCGTCACCATCTTCGCCATCATTGTTTGATCTTATATAAATGTTCTCATGTGGTGCTACAGTGGTGACTTTATTGACGCCTTCGATCACCACTATTATCATAAGGGAATATGCTATTCAGACTTGATCAAAGGCTTGCAGCGATTTGCGCGTGGTTATGTAGACTTCCCCGTGTTCGATATCTGGAGAAGCTATATATATAAGAGAGGAGTAGGCGCTTGACAATTTGCTCATTTCAGGTTTGGATCTCCTTCAAAGCCAATTTGTACTTCGTCGTATTTCTGTGATAAAAGGTAGGGAAGTTGTGATTGTGACAGTGCCCTTTGGAACTTTGTGGTCCAAAATGAAAACGGTATGAATTACGCATTTCTTATGTTGTGAGGAATTCAATTGTGTTTTTTAAAAATTAAATCTGAGTTGAAACTGTATTTCTTCTCCAGTGGATTCTCATTTCGGCGTGGTGCGTCACTCTCGTGTCCTCCGGCGCTGTGCTGAGGTCAATTGAGCCTGAGCCAGTGGACTTGTATCCACAATATCAGTATTCTTACAGTGTCCAGGACTCGATCACCGGAGATGTGAAGGGACAGACGGAGACCCGTGATGGAGATCTGGTTCGAGGTCAATACAGTTTGGTGGACCCCGATGGAACGTTGCGTACTGTAACTTACACCGCTGGCAAGGAGGGCTTCAACGCTGTTGTGGATAGACAGGTTGGATATGCGGCTCCAGCAGTGAAAATTTTGAAGGCTACTTCGTACGCGGTGCCGGCTCCCATTGCTGCCGCACCAATTGCCAGCTTGCCTCCTCTAGGAAGTCACATTCGTCCAGTGGTCCATTTGGAGCAACACCGACCTGTCCAAGTTGTTCAGCATCAGAGACCGATTCATGTTGTCCAGCATCAAAGACCTGTTCAAGTGATTCACCAAAGACCCGTGTCTGTCGTGACTCCAGTCCAGGTTCAGCAACCAATCCATGTCGTTCAGCGACCTGTTGTTGTTCAGCAGCAAAGACCTGTCGTCGTCGCTCCTCCAGTGCAACCACCTCAATTCTTCCCAATTGCTCAACCACAACCACAACCCCCTCAAGTCCAGCCCCAACCTCAGCAGCCAGAGTCAGACTTTATCGATGACGCCATCGTTGTTCCAGGGCATGATGAGCCTGCTCAGTCAGCTCCAGTCCCACAACCAGTGCCACCACCTCAACCAGCTCCTCAACCCGCTCCACAGCCAACGCCCGCCCCTCAACCGGTTCCTGATCAAGCTCCCCCACAACCACCACCACAACCTCAACGTCCCACTTCCAGGCCTGTCACTCAACCACCACAAATTTTTGATGATGAGGCTATCGTCATCGAAGGCAGAAGTCCAAGCGTTAGATCTGCCGGTCCTTCTGCTGAAGGATCCACATACACGTACTCTTCCAGCAGAGGAAATCAGTACGGTTTCAGAATCACAGCTTAAACTATAGCAAAAATCTGAAGCTCTTTTATCTATACAATCACGCATACGCCATATCAATCTCTGTTATATACGATGATGCCGACTGACTCTATATTATATCTTGTAAGCTGTTTATCCTGTTTTGTTGTCGCTTTTCATGATCACTGTATCATTTTTAGCAATAAACTCTCATAATACGTCTCACAATGCCCCACTCTAAATTCATTTTAGCCGACTGCCCATTGTTACACAAAACCGTTCCTAAAGGTGACCACTGCACTCTAATAATGCACATTGTTGTATTTTTGCTCACATAAAAATATTTTTGGCGATATTGAACCACTTTTCTGGACAAGCCTCACTTGAGATTACATCTGGGACTACGGAGGAGGCTGTCAGTAGGTGTACGCATTTGGTGTGATTTTTTACATCTTTGTACTTTCGTAATAAGTACTCATCATCAGTGTGTGGAGAAATCCAATGAGTCCGAAAAGGAGGTATCAGTCGTCCTCAGTTGGAATCGGGATCCCACCTCCACCTCTCCCACCACCAGAGTTCTATCGTCCAATTACGCCCGCGGAGATTGCCGTCAATCCTGTGCTCACCTCGAGGAAGATTGTACTTCCCCAGTTGCCTCCAACACCTGATGAATTAGTTCTGGAACACTCCTGGACAAAGGACCAAGTGAGTCAACAACAGCAGAGGAAAGCAAATGTCCAGAATAATAAGTCTCAGCAAGGTGGATCGGGTATCAAAGGGGATCTCACGTACCGCGTTCGACACTACAATCCACTCAAAGAACGTGTAAGCCTGAGTCAAGGGATTTTTGGCTTGCCAGTTGTGCACGACTACTTTAGGCATGACGAAGACCTCGAGGATTTGGGAGGAACACGAATCATGGACTCCTCCATTGAGTCACTCGTTCCCCCTCCTCCGCATCCAAAGGAGCCGAAACCTCGAATGAAATCCACTCTCCCTTCCGCCAAACCCGTGCTCACCGCCGAAGAAATGGATGGGATCATTCAGGTGCGTCCTGCAAGTCGTGCTTCTGCTGATCAAGGCTATCATCATAATTACCACAATCATCACACAAGTACATCCCCCACCCGAGGTGGATCTAGGGGCACTCCCACCGTTCGTCGTGTTCAGAGTACTGCAGGTTCCAGTGGAAGCAGGTGCTCTCCTCATCCAGGAGATTATCAACAACAGCAGCACTTCCAACAAGACGGAGGATCCAGCGCGGACTTTGGAAGTCGTCTGTCTCAGCCTCCACAAAGATCTCTTCGCAAGTCGACGGCCACCGAGCAACCTCAACTGACTCCAGGCATGGTGGAAACTATGTTACTGGAATGCATCTGCAATCTCAAATCCACCGACTGGGAGACAGTGTGTGAGGGCTTTAGGACCATTGTGAGCTTAACGGAGTATGCTCCATTCCAGGTGAAAAGCGTCGTGAAAAAGATCATTTGGGCGGGACTTCCTCACGTCGCGAGTTCCAGGACGAAGGTCTCCCGAGCCGCGTGCCAGTGCTTCAAGCGGTTGTTTGAGACGCAGAAGAGAAGCATGGAGGGAGAAGGAGACAAAGTATTTCACAGACTCCTCGACCTGTGTGGAGGCCCTTCGAATAAGTTCATTCAGGACGAGTGCAAGGGAGCCTTGCTCGCCGCGGTGAGGAACACGGATGCGCTCAAGTGCATTTCCCAGATCGAGTCGTATGGAGCGAAGCACAGGAATGTCAACGTGAGGGAGTTTGCAGCCTTCCTCCTCAACGACATCATGGAACGCCAGTCCATGGACAAGGTGATGAAGGATGCGTCCTCCAAGGTGATTCCATTGATTGTCGGATTTCTGAGGGAAGGACAGCTGAACACTAGGTCAGTCTCGAAATAAAGTCGTATTGAATCCGAGTTTTTTGTAGTGCTTAATTTTAATTGTTGATTTTCATTCAGATTATACGCGAAGGAATGCTTAGAGAAAATTTTTCATCATCCCATGTTTGACTCGAAGTTGAGGCAGTACGTGTCTCCAGAGAACATTAGACATGTCAATGACACTTTGAAGAAATTCAGGGTGAGAAATCACAGATACTCATATCTATTACATTACATTCTTCTTCATGTCATCTAAAATTTAATTTATTGACCATAGTTGAAATTGTGTTTTCTTAATGTATAGGTGCGACGGGTCAAAAGTACTTCCTCCACCACACCGTCCTATCGGATATTATAGATTAGGACATCACTTATGTACATACTCTCTCTCTGTGTCATCGTAGATAACTATAGTCCCATAATGTTTACATGTATGCAATATGTGTTATATGATGACGTAGTAGTAAATCGGGAAAACCAAGAAAAACATACATTCTCTTCTGCTTCTTCTGAGGCGATNATATGATGACGTAGTAGTAAATCGGGAAAACCAAGAAAAACATACATTCTCTTCTGCTTCTTCTGAGGCGATGTTGGAAAAAAGTTTAATTTGTAGCTACTTGCCAATTTCGACTAGTGATTTGGGTTTTATGATAGTCATTCACTGCATGAAATTGGATTGTGAATATATTTTTTTAGCATTTTTGCAACAAATAATTTAACAGTAGGGCACCACCAGCTTTCTCTCCAGAATCGGAAGGTCCGTCACCAGCTTCACCATTTGCTCTTCTTCGACGCACTTATTCATCACCTCATTATCACTCATGGACACCCACCCAGGAGGTGGTGCCAGCTCACATTGCTCGTATTCGCAAATAAGATCGTTGATTTCCGCCTCAGCCTGCCGGAAGTCGTCCAATCCCATGCCTTCCTGGTAATACCAGTGGATAAACGCCTTTCTCTTGAACATTTTCTGGTATCTGCTCAGCGTCCTGCACCACACTCCCGTGGATGACGTGTGATTGGCGAGGAGTGTCGCTGAAATCTTCATCCCCTTCGGAGGAGTTTCACAAACCCCTTTGAGAAAGTGGTAGGGCATCCAGTCGACAAAGTGGGAGGGGTTCTTCAGCTCGTGACAACTTATCAGGTCATTGATTTGCTCGTCTGGAACGTTGAACCCACGGTAGAGTGCAAGGGCTGAGAGATACTTGCCAGAGTTGTGACGCATGTCTCCTAACATCACCTTCCCTTCCAGCATTTGGTACGTGATGTCCTGGAGGGAAAAGCTGCGGTACGCTTGAACGCCTCTGGAGTTCAGTGGAACGTAGCCTGGAATAAAAAAGTGGAGTTTTGGAGCCGGTACCATGACACACCGCATGGCCCTCCAGCCTACGTGATTCTTCGCTGGAAAGCGGTAGGTAGCACTTGCTCCAGCCATGACTTTGGCCATCACTTGGTTGAGGTCTTGGTACAAAGGGGAGTCCAGCTTGAGGATGTTGGTGCATACATCGTACAGACGCTCATTGTCGAGGCAGACGGTAATGTCGCTATTCTTGATGAGGGAGGGACAGGCCGGAGGAGAGAACTCCGTGCTCTTCGCACATTTCTTCCCAGAACTAACACAATTATGCAAAACATTATTAGCAAATTGTAGAAAATTAGAAGTAAATTGAATTAGAAATTACGTGTGATTATTGCAACACTCACCTGACATCCCAAAGAATTGCCGCAGTTTCCTAACTGGATTGTTACGATTTCCTTCATGATTTTGCGTTGCTTGCTAATTTAGGGGGTGAATTGTTGAAAACATGCCAATTATGTAAGTGTGCTTTTGATTTGGGAAAATGTCAATTTACATGCTACTGAATTTGATGCGGTTAGAAAATTATAACCTGACCCTCTGTTTCAATATGAAGTAGTTAAATAGAAAGTCTCATTTTTATGTTTTTTTACATTAAGCCGAAGTAGACAGCAATCAAGCAATCGCTTTGACAATTTGCTTTGCATGCAATATGATGATTACATTAATTCGCATCAGGCACGAACGCCACTACCGCTTCAGTAAATAGAAAGACTTTTAATTTATTTGTATGAGCATCATCGATTTGGATTTTATTAGCAATTTAGACCGAGAATTTGAACACATTGGACAGATCTCCTAAACACTTTGAGAATCGTGTACTTCGGCTCAATCGCAACAATGTCCACCACCTTCACCAACCTCTCCTCCTCCAAGACTTTCTTCACCACTGGGTTATCCTCCGGAGATACCCATCCGGGAGGCGCCTGTTTCTCACAGTTCCTGTACTCCTTTATCAGACCAACAAGTTGGGATTCTGCTGCTTTGAAGTCATCCTCACTCATCCCTTCCCCGGTGTACCAGTGGAGGAAGGCCTTCCTCTTGAAAAGTTTCGTGTACCTATCCATCAGAGGGGAATTGGCGTTTTGAAAATTTAATGCTGCTCAAGAAGAAATTTCTAAAAGAATTAAAGTTCATGTTTGAAACTTATACCTATCGTGAATCCTCCCCCAAATCCCCGCCGTTCCCGTGTGATTTGCGAGGAATGTCGCAGAGACTCTCAAGCCTCTTGGAGGTGTGATGCAAATCCCTTTCATGAAGTGGTAGGGCATCCAGTCGACAAAATGAGAGCTGTTCTTAATTTCGTATCTGCACAACAACTCGTTCACATTCAGTTCAGACACGATGCAACCCCGAAACAGGGCCGCTGCACTGAGATACTTTCCCCCACTCTTTTGAAGGCTCGCCATGAGCACACTTCCTCCAAGCATTTGACTCGTAATGTTCTGTACAGTCAGGGTGTGAAAAGGCTGAGCTGCTCTCGAGCACAAAGGAACAAAACCGGGGATGAAAAAGTGGAGCTTCGGGCTCGGAGCCAGGCACCTCAGCACACGCCAGCTGCAGTGGTTAACTGCAGGGAATCGGTAAGTTGCACTGATCCCTGAGATGACCTTTGCCATGAGGAAGTTGAGGTCGTCGTAAGTTGGTCTGCTGAGCCTCAACGTGTTGGTGCAAATGTCGTACAAGGCCTCGTTGTCCAAGCAGACCACGAGGTCACTCAAGTTGATCAGGGCTGGAGCTGCGAGCACAGAGTTGTACGGTTCCACAACGGTGTCACTGACTCTGATCGATGGGATTGCGGTGAAGTTGACCAGCGTCTTTTTGGGGTAGTCTTGACGCATGTGCTCCATCAAAAGGGAACCTAAACCGGAACCAGAACCTCCGCCTATGGAGTGCATCATTTGGATCCCGGCAAGCCATCCACATCTTTCCACTTCGCGTCGTATGCAGTCCAGTGCGCTGTCCAGAACACGGGGTCCCAACGTGAAGTAGCCTCGGGCGTAATTGTTACCGGAACCTGTGCCATCGTCGGCGAAAATGAAGTTGTCGGGGTGGAATATACGACCAAAAGGACTTGTTCGGCAGGCGTCTAACGCGGCGTTGTCCAAGTCGATGAGCACAGCTCTAGGAACATAGTTGCCAAATGGGCCAGGGTTGAAGAGGGATGTGATTTTGGCGAGTTGGAGGTTATGCTCACCGCACCAGGTGCCGGTAGGGATGATTCCGTGCTCGTCACAAACGTCTTCCCAAAACTGACAAATTATGGATGACACATTTGGATGGAATCATTAGAGTTTGTTGAAATTTCACTCAGGTTTGCAGTAAGTTTGTAAGTTATAAGGTCACCTTGTATCCCAACGCATTTCCGCAGGCTCCTACGTGGACCGTTACAATTTCCGCCATATTCTACCAAAAATTTTGGAGGTATTGCCTACCTCATTACCTAGTTATGATTGTGCAGCATGCTTCCTGCTAATTTTGATGCATATTTTGGAACAATCGATTTTGGATAAAACCCACAGCATGAAATTATTTGCTAAACTCGTTCATCAATTTTTCATAAAAATTCCTTTATTTCAAGCAAGTTGTGAGCATAGATACGGCATGCATATTTCGACTGTGAACTTCCAGCGTCCACCAGACCTTCACATCAATGTAACACTTCGGACGACCCACGATGTACTGATTTAGTGTAAATGCGTGGCCAATCTAAAATGCATTAAACAAAGCGTTGTGTTTAGACCTGGTTGATAA
>JAHZMW010002176.1:0-20332 GCA_027743745.1 Alloscopus bannaensis | reverse complement strand
TGTAAGTTATTTATTATTTACTGTGAAACTATACACGTGCTTGCGTGTATATCGGAATTGGAGAAGTTTTGTAATCTCTTTTCCGGACAGTTCGACATTTTTTTATTTATGATTATGTTCCTTGTTAAAAATTTGCTGAATTGGTCAGAGAAAAACAACCGTCAAGATGAACAACACTGAACCATTTTTAAGTATTTAGTATATATGTTTTTGTGCCGTATTCCTTCCTTTTTAAAATATTTATTCATTTTCAAAAAACTTATATTATTACTAAATCACCATGTACAAATACAATATTTCTTTATGTTGTTAACTACTCGTTAAATTGCCCAAGAACTTTGACGGACTTTGTGATTACTAATTAAACTAAACATTATTTAACGTTTACACAGAAGCACTTATTGTATAAAATAACCTACATTATAATTCCTCCATTAACAAAATATTATTTAAAAATAACTTTCTTAGCAAACTAAAGAATTCTGGATAAATTTAGTCATATATCATCGTCATTGTTTTTTACTGTTTCCCACAAGAAGTCCCAACTTGTTCCGTTTTTAGTAGCCACCACAGTCACCACGCCCAACGTGACAGCATTCTCTGGAAGAGCAGCCTCCTGGACACGTTTCCCCTGGACTGCAACCAACCTGGAATCCTGAACACGTCCAAAATCCCTTGTAAACGCATTTGCACTTGTGTCCTTCGCTAGCAGGTCGAGAAATGACGCATCCTCCGCGATGATAATCACAGTCACAGGCTGCAATGTTTTAAAAATAGTAATAATGCACATTATAAGTTCATATTAATTTTAATATAAAAACCGGGTAAATTACCCAACGCTAACTCCAAACCTAGGTCCATCACAACAATCGCGATGAAAACTAGGACCAACGACGTTTTCATTTTTGGACTTTGAAGATTTTTTGTTGAAAATATAAACGGAAATTGTGAGTTGCAATTCTGATGCTAAATACTACCTTAGAGTTGTACTTTATAAGCTTGTGCCAGCCGTTTATATACCACACTGCAATTTGACTCGTATCTAAAAAGCAGCGCATAAATTTGCGTGGATTAAGGTTAGCCGGTATAGTCTGTAGTTTAAAGCCGTCTCTACACAAGTCAATAGAACACTAACTCGGAAAACATTTTAATTATTTGATGGATGTCTGCAGCAGAGATTATTTCTCTAATGTGAAACCATATGTTCGCATTTTAATCTTGACATTCTCTATGCGCTGCCGACCACCGCGTAGAGTCAGGCCTCAATTTTTATCGCCACAACTAGTGCTTTCCGCATGGCATGGCAGTATTTCGCATGGGATTGCATGTCAGATTTTGCCATGCCTTGATCATGTCAAGTTGACCAATGTCATGTCATGGAAAATGTCATGTCATGATAAAAATCCATGGGATGGCAAGGCATGTACATGCATCTAAATGAGTTTTTTAAAATCTACTAAAACAGTTAATCGGCTCACATTTTTGTGTTTTGGTGGCCAATTTGTGAAATATTATGTTTTTGCATCAAATAAGGTAATTTATCCCCGAATTATTCGATTTTTTGGATAAAATCATTCCCTAAAATAAAAGAATTGGTCTAAAACACGTGAAAATTCGACGTGATTTTACAAGATCATGTCGCGATTCATGACATACCATGTCGAGAAACTCATGGCAGAAAATTCATGTCACGTCATGTAATTTGCCATGCCATGAGCAAGATCATGGCTTGTAAAATAATGGCCATGCCATGGACCACTAACCACAACACAGGTTATGGTTAGCATTTGACGAAAGAGGTCAATGGAGGTCGACAACTTATGCTTTGCAAAACAGCAGCCTGTGAAAACGCCTTTCCCCCAACAGCTTCATAAAGCTGGAATAAGTGGTTAAAACTGGAATATTTACGATATAGTTTTGAATTAATTCCGGACTTTTTGGCAAGCTCGGAGTGCGCCGGGGTGGAAGTGATTCAAGTTCAGAACCGAAATTAGGTTATTTCGTCGATACCAAGTGATTTACACATCAAACAAGCCTTTTTATATGTATGAGCAAAATGGCTCCATTGAAAATGATTCCACTCGTGATATGGTCACTGCAAAGAAATAAGCTACAATTTTACTCCGCAGAGGTTTGTTGTGTTAAAATCACGTAAGCTGGCTGCTTGTGGAAACAAGCAGAATGCGATGCTGAACATAGTAAGTGGACCCAAAATAAATGAACACTCAATATTTAGCAAATATTCCTTTCTCAGAATGAATGTTTGTTTTACAGGAAAGTGAATTCGTTAGATTAGATTAGATTCGTGAAAGAACTTCTTTTCGCGGTTTTTGAAAGTGGCTTCAGTTTTTTTTCATTTGTACCATAACATAACACGCAAAACCTTTCACTGTCTGACGACACCAATACATTTCAAATCTGTTGACATTTATGATAGGGTCAAAATTGCAACTTGGAACTCTTATGTGCGTCGTTCCTCTAGCCTCCGTAACCGCATGTTCAGGTAACAATTCAAAATTTTAATTATAGGTTTGAGCTATATAGGCATATTTCCTTGTTTAAAAATAACCGTAAACTTTTCTGGAATTTTTTCTAGCTGACGCGGGCATCGTCAAATGCAAGCCAGTATTCCGGCTACTGCCACTGCTGTCCCGGCTGATGTCAGCAAGTGAGTTTTGCTGGATTAGGAGTTGCATTTCGAGAATTGGAAGCCTATAGCAAAAATACGTTGCGTAATTACTACTTGTACGTAAACCAGCATAAATCAATTAACCAACAATTATCATACGGGTAAACTTTTTTAAATATTTTACATGTATGCGGGACGCCGAGAAAGAAAAATTGGATTGTTTGATGTGTTAGTTAATTATATTTAACCGTCTGTGCTTCCGTAATCAGTTCATTTGAATCCAGCCAACAATATCGTTATTATGATCTAGCTACGAAGTTGTAAATGAAAATCAGAAAATTATCAAATTTATGTTTGAAGAAACCGGAATAATTAGGCATATTATTCCAATCTTTAAAAAAAATCAAAATCATAAGCTACAGCAAATGTTTTGTTTTTCACAATGCATGCAAAATCCATTAAAGTCTTTGGCTTTGTTATTGACATGTTGTGTAGTCAAAGGGTGTCTAATGTATAGGGTCAGTACGTTTGCAAATTTATTGCGGATACATAAAGAACAATATTTTTACTATGTAATTAAAATAAGAAACTACAACTAATACACTACTGTTCACGGGGCAGGTCCGTTCATGTCAGTGGGTGGGCTCGTTCTTTTGGAGTACTCAGCTTTGCATAATGCCCAAAACGTTTCAATTCCTCTGGCCTAGTGAATGTTGGGGGCATTTTGAGATTTCTCCACAACCATAGCCAGCACGTTAGAACTCGTAAACTGAGAGTGTTTTATCGTAAACTTTTCTGCACCCCGACTGAATGGGCTCCTCCATTTGCAAATCTGTCAAAAATACAGGAGTGTATGCTGGAAAAAAACGGACTGTGTGTTGAAATATCAATCCTAAAATTTTATCTATTGTGTCATTATAACGACAAACATTTTGCTATTTTGTGAAGAATCTATTGACAGGGTAAGCTATTCGGAAATCAGGCGCACTAGCTGGTGTCATTAATTAAATTACAGGTAATTGATGGCTTAATAATACAAGAGTTTGAAAATATGTCTTTGCTATTGTATCCAATGGTAACTTTATCGGTAATAAACGAATTACGGATTTTGAAATGCCCCAAAACCCTTTGTGAGTCATACCATGTCAAAATTTTAAACGGTTTGCAATCTACATTCATCCAAAAATTTTGTCCCAAAATCTTGAGTCTATCCAAATCCGTAATTAGCTGATTATCAAAAAAGTTACCATTGTATGGTATAGCACATGGACAAATCTTCAAACTCTTGTATAAATGTGAAAACCTCAATTTGACATCAACTTGATTTCAGATTCGGAAATACTCTCATCGATTACCTATAGTTTGTCACCAGCTAGTTCGCCGGGCATTCGAATCCCTTACCTTGTGGGTAATTTTGGCTGAACAAATATCCGCAATTATCAATTATTGCCATTGCCACTAAACAAACTCGGGTAAAACACATGGTATATATGGCGTTCACAAAACAAATTCAAAAACTGTTATTCTATTATACCAATCCTATCATTTTTCAGTAATAATTACGAGATTTTTTTGTGGTTTTGGAGCAATTTTTGGTTTTGATAATTTACCGCTTATTTTCTTTAATGGCGGATAATTGTTTGGTGAACATTAGTTAGTTATAATAGAGTGACAAATTAAAAATTTGTTAAATGCTTCCAGGTTTGGGAATCCCGTCTTTAACAAGACACTCTCTCCTTGTTAATTTTCCCAGCTTGTTTGAATTTAAAGCAAACAAATTGAAGAAAGGCGTTTAAGTAAGTTGGCCAGTGCATGTTTCGTCCAATTTCAACACAATCTGCAATGTTCAACGGAAATTAATATATTCAAAACGGATAGAAAACAAATACTCAATCCTAGGTAAACAATTACATGCCTTTGATTATTTGCGTTTGAATTACGTTAAAACACAATTTTTTAAAAAATCAGTCTTCAAAGTGTGCAGATGCTAATTCCCATTTGGGGATTTGATTGTGTTTGAAAAGTAAATTGATCATCCGACTTTGTATGCAAAATCATTTTTTCATTTTAAATAGTGGTGGTTTTTAAAAAATGGTGTTATAAAAACAACATGTATTATTTTAAACATTTGCAAACATTTACAATTTATTCACAAATTTTCGTGCATTAAATTTTTTTGTGATTTAGATACTTGGATAACGTTGATTTAGATTCAGTAAGAGAAAAAAATCAATTCGTGCGATACTGTTTGAAACACAAAATTCAATTAGAATAGACGCATACCACAAAGTATCACTAATTACACCCGGAATACAATAGCAGAACAGACAAGCGGAATTCCAAGCAGCCACAAAACCATGGCTAACACATCCAAATTCACAACCTGCATCTATTTCTTGTTATTGCGAATCGACTTGACTCTAATTGTTGCATAATTTTTAGCACATTCATTTAAACATATTGCCCTTGAATCTATCTTAACGCAAGTTGATTTTATTTCTACAAGAGTGTTATTGGTAGGAGTTCTTGTCTTACGAAATTGTTTCCCCACAAGTATGTCTAAATATAATAAATTCGCTTTATGTTCCTTACTTTTTGAAATATAATAAAGCATTAGTGTCAATTTTTATATTTTAAACTATCGTTCATCATTTATACTAAATAAGTAAATATCGCATATATTTACACCATAAATCATTACTCAACTTCATTTTCTACCTGGAAAAAGTAATATAGCACAACAAATTGGAATAGTGGAACAATACAACTAATCACAACTTCCATCAGGAATGCAAGTGCAGAGACCATCAGCAAAACTCCTAAAAGCCACAAAACTATCGAAAACACCTTGAGATTTACACCCTGTGCCTTACCACTTTCGTTAACCCTGCGTACATTGCTATTTTGCAAACCTGTGTTTAATAAGTAGTTGTAATAAGTTGGCAGGCTCACTCTAGATGTTATCGAAACATTGTAGCTCTCTTCGACAAGTTCGGGAACCAACTTAAGAGTCCTGAAGTGGCTGAGTGTCTCAATATATTTTTCCCATCTTGACAACAAGCCTGACTCCGCAAGTTGAGCCATCCCCGACAAAAAGAGAGAATTAAAGAAATTCCTCGTGAGAAACCATGGTATTCTCGGAAAGTAACCCTCAATTGGGACACTATCCGACACAACTTTTTTTGTTAAAAAAGCCTCAAATATTTTTTTCAGCAGAACTGTAGCCCACTGTGGATCTACCACCGCGAAATTGGTGGTTGGTAGAGTGCTATTTAGTTTTTGAGTGAGTCCCTGCGAATTTTTGTTGTCACTCTGCTGATCCTCTACAAGGATGTCACCAACAAGAGAGAAAAAACTACCTTCAAAAAACCTTAACCTGTCCTGCAGGAAAAAGTACTCCAGCGGATAATCCACTCCAGGTTTTCCAGGAAACCCGTTCCGCAAAATTACATTCTTCATAAATGACAACTTGATAACGTGCGAAGTATTTCCACTGAGTTGTGTATAATATTGTTGAGTCACCAATTGAAAAGGCGCTTCAACCAGCTCCTTCACTGACTTCGGCCACTGCGGCTCAATGTCTCCGGTCAGAAACGAGAAGATCATCCCTTTGTACGCATTGCTCAGGACGACCAACATGGCAAGCCAGGGAAGCCAGCAAATTGACGTGGGGTTTCTGAAATTTGACTTCCGAAGCATTCCCATTACCGACTGATCCAAAATGCTGGCCATCAACCCGAAACCAATTTCAACGAGTCGCGTAAAAATTTCGGCGTTCATTTCTTTGACGGATTTGTCAGAACCTCCGTTAGTTTGCCATGACGCTAACGATATTGTAAAAGTCAAAAGAAAAACGGAAACCCCAAAAGCCAAAAACAAGAGCCACACGATAGTGTCAAATGGACCTACAAGTCGAAAACGGGACGGAAGGTCTTGAACGGCGACAAAGTGATAACGCACAAACTTAACTCCATACGGAATCCACTCGATGCGTTGATATTTCCGGTGCTTCATCCAGGCAAAGTTGTCTTTGGTTATGATAAGGTTATGGCTCACTTCATTCGATTGATGCTCCAGAGGTGGAGGGCTGCCTGAGTTATTGATAAATGTGTAATTTAATTTGTCAGCAAGGGTCCAATATACACACGTTTCTGTCTGGATTGGGTTGTCCAGAATAAGCCGCGGATCGTCGCAGGCTGATTTGCAGGTAATGGATTTTTGATCTGGAGCCAAATTTGTTTTGACATAGACCTGGTTTAGGTCCTGGTGCAAGCTTTGCCAGTACCTATTCAGATCAATCATACCAGAATGTGCAAACTCGGATATTTTGACTCGGTGAAATAAATAACATTCGTCGCGAGCCGAGTGAACGCAATGTGTGCGAATGATGTCAACAAAACAAAAAGACACTACGGATATTGCCGGTCCAGCGACAAATGTCGCCGGAAGTTGGGTCCCATAAAATGAAAGTCTCTTTTGAATGTCAACCCTGGATTCAAAATTGTCTAAGAAAAATATAAAAAATCCTGGCTGCTCTCCGGTGGCTTCGGCTTGCCACATTTTCCGTAACAAAAAGGTGTAGTTTGTTAATCTGAAACTGAGTTGGTTTTCCATGTACGCGTGGAGAAAGCAGGCCGAGATTTGGCGAGTCTTGTGGTGATTAAACTCGCTGGAATGGTTGAGCAGTGGGACATTCTTCTGAAATTGTAGTGTTTCGAATGAGAAACTTGCCGATTCTGGAGAAAGAATTTTCATGACGGCTCGTGCTGTGCTGAAGTCGGACTCACTGATTTTCCTATACGACAAAATAAATTTGATGTGGCACGTCGTAAACAGCTTGAGCAAAGACACGACTTCCGCACCGATAGTTTCCATTTGTAAAGAATTAGCAACCGCAAAAGCGAAAACAATGAAACATACGAAATGCATCGCTATCGTTAAAAATAAAATATAACAACTAATTTAAAAAATACAAATCCGGAGTTGTGTCTTCAAAAGAAGCAACGAAATGTTGTAGTTTCAATTCAACAATGTTGGCAATGGTATCCTTACAACAACCTTTTTGCTAATTTTGAAATTATTTCTGAATTGTATTGTGCAAATTAACAGCCATTTGTGTTGTTATAACCGACCAAATTCCGGTATAAATATCATGAATTAATTGCTCACAAAATAAATTCCAAAGGCAATTGTAACCGATTATAACAATTCTTTTTGGTGGCATTTTTACAACAAACTTTTTTCGTATGAATTGCTTTGTGGTTGTAGACCAGTTTCAGGGTTTGCTAATTGAACGACTATTTTCTTGGAACATACATAAGTTCTATGAACAAAACAGAAAAATTAGACATTGGAATGACATTTTGAAAAACGCTGCCAGGTTTCGACATCCTGTCTTACGAAAAAAATTATTCTCCATTAAATTATTCAAAATTACGCAGCTTGTTTAGCTCATTAAAACAATTTAGGCGTTAAGTAAGTTTACCCGTCCAATTTGAATATAATTTGGAAATGAAAAACCCAGAGTTCAATAGCAATAAAAATATCAGGTCCTGATAAATAACAAACACGTAAACCTAGGAAAATTATTTAAATGCGCTTTCTGAAAATTTGCGTTTGAAATTTTATGAAAATGCGAGTAAGTTTTTGAACAGTTGATTTGTTTTTGTAATGCGTATTTATAAGATAAACCAAAACCAATTATGCATTATTTCTTGTTGAATTATTTGAAAATTTGCAACATTTTAAAGGGTTTTTAAAGGTATAATTTATTATGGAACACTTGGAGTTGACGTTTTCTGTCAAAATGTTGCTGATATGAGAATCATAAAATATTGCCCTCAGGGCAAGTGCCAGTAAGGAAAATAATACACATTATGCTTCGGTATATTTTTTTGATGATTTTCTAAAAGTTAATTTTGTATATAAATTATTGTTAAATAAAATAAATAAGTAAAATTTCTAACGCCATGGCAGCATTGTGCAAATGATATTATAACAAATTCTCTCAATAAATTCCCTTGTGGTTAAAAGCTTTTCAAAGATACGCAATTGATTCCATTATTGATCTCCAGTATTTGACAAACTATAACGGTAAATTGAACAACAACCTTCAGTATTGTATGCAAAATAAGTATTAATGAAACTATCAACAATTGTTCCGTTGAATATCGATTCTTACCAGGTTTATTTATATTCAGTTGGAAGAAAGCATCATTTTGTGTCATTGTCTACTAAATATGAAATCAAAGAAATAAAATAGTACCATACCACAACTTATCACTAACTCAATAAAGAATACAATAGCAGAACAAATCAGCAAAATTGCAAGCAGCAACAAAACAATAACAAACAACTTCAGCTTCACAGCCTGCATTTCTTCTTCATTGCTCATCGAATGTTGATGGGAACTCGTGGTAAAAAGGTAATTATAGTAATCCTTTGGACTCACTCGAAAGCTTGTCGACACATTTCGTAATCTCAACCCAGTCGAAAGTAAGTTGAGAAACTTGAATTGAAATAGCTTCTCAAAATGTTTCTCCCATCTCGAGTACATCCCTGACTCCACGAGTTGAGCCACCCCTGTGGTGAATAGGGGATGATAGAAATTCCTGGTCACAAACCACGGCGTTTTTAGGATGTGACCTTCAAGCGAAACAATTTTGGAGAGCACAGTCTCCCTCACAAATGTCCGAAATGCTTGTTGCAATATTTGTGGTCGGCAAAGTAAAACTAGATTTGGGGGTGACTTCCGCTGAAATTTTGATGCCACTTTGGATGTGCTTCTGTATAACGATTCCAAACGCGAGAGAAACAACCCCGTTTTTAAAGAACTTGACTGTGTCGTTTAAAACAAAGTATTCTGCGGGACAGTGCCTCCACTCCACTCCAGGTGTGACTCTGTACACTTCCTTCTGATACGAATTTTTTGGACTCTTTCCTGGATAGCGAAAAGGACGCTTGGGCCAGCAATTGAAACGGGTTTTGGACCAGTTCCTTCAATGACTGCCGCACCGGAGGAAAGCCGTGGGTCAAGTAGGAAACAGCCTTGCCTTTGTACACGTTGCTCAGGACGACTACCATGGCAAGCCACAATATTGACATTGATTTTTGAGAACTGCAGCCACTCATATATTTCTACTGTCTACGATGTCCTAACCCACTTATAAAAGCAGTGGCATAGGACAAACTCAAGTCAGTCAGCTCTCAGCAGCTTCAGACTCAACTTCGGATTACGTGTAAGCATCAAGCGGTACACATTAGGATAGGAGAGGTGCTGCAATTTCTGATCTCTTTCAGTCTTGTCAGTAGTGCAGTACCTTGATTTTCATTTCTTATTACAAAGTTTTTGAACTTAATTTGAGATGTTTATTTTTGAATAAATATTCTACTTATGTGCATTATAAATACACAGTAGTATTTGCTCTCGCACATTGATTAGTCGTGCATTTTGGATAGAAATCATTCAGAAATCAGGGCTGTTTCACGCTTATTCTAGCTACAGGATTTATGCGCGTTACAGAACTTGTTTTATGAACTAGTTGGCTTATCCCTTGCTTCAAGACGTTTGCCCTAACGTCAAGACTAACTTTACTGAATTGTATAAATATTAATTTAAAATTTTCTCGCGACTTTGGCGAAAGTAAATGAAAGCTTAAAAAAGTATCATAAGTTCTAAGCGCCAAAAGGAGAAGCCACACAAAAATGTCGAAAGGGCGGAAAAGTGCCGTTTGAAATCGGGACGGCGGAGTTTAAGAGTTAAATTAAGTTAAATAGTAATGCTCCAAATCAACTCCGTAAGAAATCCATTCTTGTCTACAATTTTTTTCTCCTGCTCCAAAATCAACTTGTTTTCCGTAACAAGGTATCGAGACTTCACTTCATTCGACGGGAAAAAAATAGCGCTGCTTGGGAGCTCGACAATGGTGTAATTTAGTTTCTCAGCTATAACCCAGTTTACACAAGTTCGTGGCACCAAATCGGAAGGCAAATTTTGGCGAGGGGTGTCGCAGCTTGGTTTCGGCATTCTGACTTTTTAAAAGTAAATCTGTTTGAACAAATATTCGATTGAGGTCCAGGTCCAGTCCAAGTTTTGTCACAATTTAAATCGCCGGAAAATTTGAAGGTTTGCCCGTCGACTGGATGCAGAATCGGACATATGTGGACAGGTGGAGCGAATGATATAAACAAACTGGAGAGAGACAATGGCATTTGCAGGTCCGGCGATAAACGTCCCAGGGAGGCTGTTCCCATAAAATTGAAGTTTTCTTTGAATGTCGGCAAATAAAGGTCTGCCCCATTTGACTTTTAAATCGTATTGTTTATTGCAATTTAGTAAAATTAAGCATAAAATATAGCTGTAGTATTTAAATCCGTTAATTAATCAAGAGGTAAAGGCCGAACCCTGGCAGGAATCCTTTAAAGTTTTTCAAAATATACTTAATGCTGATGCCTGTTATGTAGTTGTATTTTAAACGTTGAGCAAGATAGACTTGTTCTTTTAAATTTCCAATTTTCAACCAAGCAACCTCAATAGTTTGACCTTAAAGTCGGCACCGTCAGCTGCAACTCAGTCAATGAGAGAGCCAATGAGCATCCAACTGGGAATTACAGTCTCTCACAGGAAGGATAGTTTTACTTCACCATTTGAAAAGCTGCTGAAGTTGTGTAATCCCATCTGAATTACACATCGACAAAACCGCCAGCTGAATCACTGAAATTATACATCCTTTTTAAAATCCATTCTTTTTATAAATAGTGTTATCTCTTTTACCGCCTTTTGAACTTTAAATGTTATTAATTAATCGAAGACAAATTTTATAAGCTGAACCAAATTGAACTTGAAAACGTTTACTAATCCTAGTGAAATTTTTGTGGATTAAATTTAATGTGGGGAATTAAAACCGTTTATAATAATTGTACATTCATTTTCTCGGTGTCACTATTAACACAGCCTTGAATTTTTTAAATAAAACTTTTTGTGATTCGGGGTAATCCTCGAAGCCTTCAAAATTGAACACGCGGTTATTTCATTGAAGATCAGTGGAAATTCTTTAAAAAGTTGGAATGAGTGTTTTGGCCGACAAATTATAATAATGGTGCCCAATGCAAAACTACTTTCCCTTTGTCAAATCTCTCCGAAATTATTGTCAATCTTACGAGGGACAATAGTTTTGTTGTGGCGACAAATTTTGATATTTTTATTGTGCTCTCCAGCTTCTATAACCCCTA
The DNA here is from genome assembly GCA_027743745.1 of Alloscopus bannaensis. NCBI lineage: Eukaryota > Metazoa > Arthropoda > Collembola > Entomobryomorpha > Entomobryidae > Alloscopus > Alloscopus bannaensis. Next base: position 8,472 of record JAHZMW010002176.1, on the reverse strand, counting down.
AAACGACATTTTGCTTCTGCGGAATGAAATGTATTCAGGGATTCGTAATTGTGCGAAATCATTAATGCAATTATTCATTAGCCATTAAACCGTTTCATTTTAATTAATTTAATTAACCATTAAATTAATACTAGAAGATTTCAAATAATTAATTATCAATTAATTTATTGGCATTAATAGTAATTGACATTTAATAGAAAACCATCGGGTGTGTTCCATCGCCGTGGTACACAATGACTTTAAAATTACGGTTTGGATTGACGGGAATAACGGATGACATTTTTGAAACACAATTTTAATGTGACTCTAGTTTTCAACGTATATCTCACGTCTTCATCAGGAGTAACAATTGAAATCAAAGAAAAGTAGACTGGGCAAGATTCAAATCAAATCGTTTACATCATGAATTTTAGAATTGATAGAAATTAGTAGTAAAATTTGTTGTTCCATTGTCATGTATCTTTTATGGTAATCGTTATGGCTTCTTTATGAGTGGAAGTAGTAGGGATGATCAAATAGGGTTGATAGCCATGCCCTCTTCCTCATTCATTCGTTCATGATTATCATGTTTAGAGATGTATAAACTCTTTAAAATTGACCGAAGTTAACAATCTGACGAAAGTATTTATATTTTTTCCTGGACAAATGAGAATTGTTCCGCAGAATTATAGTGTCGTGCTAGACGTTTTAGAAGGTGGAAAACACAATAAAAATATTTTGAAGCAGATTTGCTGCCACAATAAAACTATTGTCTTTGACAATATATTAAATGGAAGATTGCCGATAGGAAGAATAACTGTTGCTTTTACTAATGAGGAGCCAATTTGAGGTGAAGCGGTAAAGTATATTTAAAAAGCAAATATGTGTGAAATTTTGGCCACTCTTTAGGTAACCAAATTAGTTTCATGCAGGGATTCAAATTTTACAAAGAAACGTATAATACATACTTCGATGTTAGAATATATGTACATCGGTTTAGGTTTCAGGACACCGAGAAAATGAAGGACTTAAATCGAATGAAAGTAGAGGAAGGAATCAGGTAAGTGTCAAATCCTGGCATTATGTTACCCGGATTTTGTTGCCGGGTAGAGTTACCGGGAACTAATGATTTTTACTAGAATTTGTAATTTGCGAATGAATTAAGCATGAATTTGAATAAAATTTCGTAATATGCATACCTAGCTTTTCAAGGTAACAGAAAATGCATGATCGTGTCAAAACCTGTATTTTGTACGTATACCTCGAAATCAGTATCATTGGTCGTTTCGCTGATGCTCAATCGTATTGATTTTTATTTGACGGATTGATTTCAATTGATTTTTAAAAAAAGTTTTTATATAAAAAATAGGTTCTTGATTTCAGATCAAATTCGATTGTTTTTTTTTCAATTTTTTTAAATGCGTGTCAGAATTATCATCATTATCATTATTCGGGGATTGAGGTACTGGGACTCTACAAGTATACCACTAAGGCAATTAACCGTAAATATATTATCTGCATGTATTGTTGTTTTGTATATATTTGTGGACTGCTTTATTGTGTCATTGTACTTTGTATGTTTTTTAATCTCATCTTTAAAATAGTGTACCCTACAATTTCCGTGCCACTCGTGTCTTCGCCAAAACTATTTTGTAACGTTTGACGATGGGTGAATTGTGTGCATGCAATCCAGGAAGGAAGCTCAATCTGTTGGCAGGATTCTTCCTCCAGGAGCGGAAATTTTTTGCTACTTGTCTCTGACTCCACGGTTTTCAACAAATCTGCCAACATCGCCATCACAAATCACCACATTTACGCCATCTTCATTTTCATCAGTACCGGCGGGCTCCAAATATCTAAAGTCGGAAATTACTGTCCAGTAAACCGGACATCAATTCCTATCACATCCAAACCGCGACATGGTGGAACTGGAGAAGACAATGCCGGAGGAGGACAGGAAAATTTTATTGCTTTTGTGGTGCGCATGTCACGTAAGCATTTATTTAGCTAAAAAAAATTTTGAATGTTGAGACTATTCTGAGAAAATTATGATATTGTAGTTGTAGGGCTTATTCTATGTCAACCGGTGGTATTGATAATTATTGCACGAAAACAAATTTGGTGGCGCCGTCGTCAATATCGGGTTCGAGATTTTACAAGGTAACTATTATTTTTATTATAGTGATACTTTTTTTATTTATAAGAACGTAAATCTAAGTGTCGCTCTATTCACCATTCCAGACCATTGAACAACAACCCACGCAGTGTGTGGAAAAAAATTGGCCATTTTTTGTGGTCCTGCTCTTGTAGGCGACGGTTCGAGGGATTTGACCGTCCACCACGAAATTGAATCCATAATAACTGGCAGAGACGTCGCAAAGCAGTTTCAATGCGGCTAAATTTTGGAATACGCAACCTGAACCGAATTCCTGAAGTGCGACCTGCATTTGAGCAGGATTTACCAGTGGAGAATCGACGAGAAGAGGAAGATGGGTACGATGAATTTCACGACGCGGAACCCAATGTGTGTGAGGCTGCTGTCCGTGATTTTTACCCAGAAGAAAAAAATCAGGTTCTTCATGCCGCTGCGATCCCACGTCCGCGTCCGTCACAGCCCCAATTATTCCTCCAGAGTTACGTCGAACTGCTCGGATCCGAGGTAGTCGTTAAAGACTTGAAGAAGTATTTGAGTAATAAAGCCCATTCCACACAAAAATTGCGATGAATTGTATGAAAGAGTATAATAAAAAGGGTTATAGTTATATGAAATTAGTTTTAAGACATATTCTTATGTTAGTGGTATGTTTTTATAAATAAATGTTTTCCTCCCATTTTTTCCTGTTTTAAATCACTTTTACAACACAAACTCATACAACACTCATGACAGAAATAAATTTTTTACGCTTCTTGTTGTGAGAGTTAAATTTGTTTCAGCCGACATGGTATGGAAATATATATAATCACAAAGTCAAAGCTAACACCTAGAATCAATAAGAAAGGGGTGAGCGATCTTATATGCAATCTCTGAACGAAAGCATGTTGACTCTTTCGACACACTCTACTGACCACATTTTCAATCTTGAATTTTGCCACAAGCGATTACTGGAGCCGAGTGTGAGAATGAAGTTTTTAAGGAAACGGTTTTTGTTTTATAAAACCAGCGAGCATTTTCACAAAAGTTTTTTTTCAGTTTGTCAGCTCGCACTTGACCATTTTAAAATTCATTACGATAAAAAATTACTCGTGTTTGTTTAAAAAGTGACTCGTACAAAATAGAAACTCATTTTCTGAAAGTGAATTTTCTTTTGGTAGCACATATTCTTGACACTTGAATTGTAATACAAAAGAATGTTATTGAACATGTGTTTGGAAAAAAAAATCTTTATACAAGTATAACTTCTATGCAAGTATGGCATTCATGACGACTTTATCCGGAGACATTTGAATGTGAAATGAGAACATATGTCAGATAGTAAGCCTTTTCGTCCAGGCGTGCTTTGCTTTAAAACAAATAAAATAATAAAAATGGAAAGAATTTCTCACCCCTAAATAAAGTACACGTAGTAATTTATACCAGCAGCCTAATTTGTTATAAAGCTTCAAACTTAGCTCATTTGCTTTGGTATGTAAGTCAACTTGTGATATTCAGAAATTCATCAATTATTCCAGGATCTGAACTTTTTATCACAAATTCAGTTGACATTTTTTCTTCGCCCCTTACCGATATTAGTGTGCTAGAAAAGCGATTACCATTTCGTGTATCTCGCTCTATCAGTGAAGGATGAGTTGGCTATAAAAGAATGTCACGTGCTTGGAAATAAATCTCAATACATTAATCTAAACGAGTTGTTTATTGTCATCAAATCAGGATCACTGACAATAAAGGAGCCAATTTAACCAGTGAAAAGCTGGTCGCTCCGGCAAATTTGTTTGCGCACTTTCTTTATGAATCGCTAGATATTTAACTCAACGATAGCCTGATATCAAAGTCTAGCTCACGTTACCCCTACAAAATTTACGTTTAAAAAATTTTATCTACTGGAGCACAAGCAAAAGAAACCAGCCTTACGAAAAACTTTTATTGGAAAAACTCTTCCCCGGATCAGTTTGACGAAATCCGACACTCTGGATTCATTGTGCGCATGTCCCATGCTGCTCAAAGTGCAGCGTTTGAAATTATTATATATAAGCCGCGCGATGCCATTTTTCAGCAAGTAAAGTGTTTGCTCCCGGACTGGGATTTGCGTTTAAAATTTAGAAAAAGTGTGCCGGAATTTAACTTAAACGGAGCTGCTTTAAAACCCGTTGCGTTTCCCATACAAAATTGCTATTGAAGAAGCTATATTTGCAGTGACAAAATGCCACGTCAATACGCAAATAGTTTTTTGTCATCAGCAAATGCTTAACAGTGGTCAACGCGCACTTTATCCGGTTCGGTTTTCCGAAGTAAAATCGTTCGCCATTCCTGTTGGAGCTTTGTCACAACTTTCAGAGTCATTGTTTTCCAGAGTTTTACCAGAAGTTATCATCATTGGATTTGTAGACAATTTTGCATTCAACGGAGGTCTCAATCAGCAGGCATTCTATTTTCAAACATTGAACACTCTTCGGTGCAAATTACAGTCGATGATTTGCCAGCTGTGTATCACAACCTGTCATTTGACTTTCTTAATCGGCAATACCTTTCAGGCTACAACACATTATTTGGTGTAGCAAACAACGGAGACGAAGGAAGCGGAATCACACGGGACACATATTATCATAATCGGTAAATATTTTTTGTGTTCAAACTGCTAGGATCAAACGTAGGTAACAGATACCAAATACACAAGAACGGACAAGTAAAGGTTTGCGTCAATTTTTAAAAAAAACTTCCCCGTTCAGTAAATGCTGTATTATACGCACAAAACCAGGGCCTTATTTCAGTTGACAAATTCAAAAATGTTTACGTTGATTATGCTCTGTAACTAACATGGACGTGGACCACATAATATTAATTCCGACGTTGTTGCGAGATACATCTCGTTTCATTTTCAAGGTTTCCCATCATAATAATATACAACAGCCAAAAAAGATGTAGCGAAGGTGAGCATTGGCTAACTAATTGAGTTTTTTTTTTATTCTTTTGGGAGGAACTTCTCACAGTACTTAGTTAACATACCCCTTACAAAATACACATTTAGATGTAATACTAGAAGCCTACAATCTCCAACATTATCTTTTTGTGGAAAATTTTGTATATTTTTCCTTTATCATAGAATGAAAGGATGCTCATTCAACAGTATTGTAGAAAAATTTTCAAGTATTTGTAGTATTAATGAAAGGTTGGTGGCTGTATTTGTTAACGCAATCAGTTTAGAATGTATAAAACTCACATTACAAAGTACACAATATAATTCTTGTCAAATGTTTTGCTTGCCTACGAATAAATGCTTGCAACAAAAACATATTCAGTCGTCTTTTGTACACGGTTCTTTTATCATCTTAGTTTTTGGTCTCGCAATCACATTCATTTGCTAACGATGGAAAATTCTGAGAGAATAGCTCCGTTTTGGTTGTTTGGTCTAGACAACGACAAGTACACACTTCATACACTGTTTATGGATTGCTTCATGGAAGTATGCAATCACTCACAATCACGACCCACCGTAATTGAGAAACCTTCACATGATTGGTTTGCAGATGTTCTATGTAAACTTACCATGGACTATGTAGAAAAAAAGAAGGTAAAAACAGTTCCTACAAGAGCATATACGGAGGGATTGAAAAAGCATATTGAGGAATGGTTTAACGAGTTTACCTATTCAAAAAAACGACCATCCAACCATTCAACCATCCAAAGAAAGTAAACAGTTTGCCTCAAAAGCATCCTCAAAAAACGAATTTGGAGCTGCTTGACAGCTTGTTGGATCTACTCCCTTTTTTGGTATAAATGCACAACGTTTGGTCTGTATTATCAGGGGATTTGGAGACTTTCAAAATGCATATTATGCATAATCTCCAAGACATTGACGGAAAAGAATCTTTTAGCGTTCGTCGTTCTCATCATAAAACAGCTATGGAAAGTGTTCTACTGCACAAAAATTTAAAAACAGACTTATCTATGCCTTCTTTTTTATTTCACGATACACGTCTACCCTACAATGATGATGATGATGCTAAACCATTCAAGCTTCGCCGGATTGAAACATGGAAAATTGCTTTAGAACACGACAAGCATCAAGAGTCTGGTGTCAAGAAAAAAAAATCTGATGATGGTGCATTTAATGCGGAGGATAAAGATATAAATAGTGAAAACAATCTTCGTATGGAAACGTTAAGTTACACCAATAGTCTGTCGTTATTCCACCTTCAGTTTCATTTTTGCTTTTTTCAACACTGCTGCAAAATCCCTGGATATTTATACGAACCGTGTTTCACACTCAAAATTGTTCAGGATTTTTTCTCATTCGGTAGTCAAGTCAATTTTTAAAAAAAACACCGCTTCATAAAAATGAAGTTGACTTTGAATTTTTAAAGCTATTCATTGCTGCATGCCCGCATGGACAACTTTGTCAGCCGTCCGCTGAAGCAGAATATTATTTTATTTCTAAAGTTGCTCGGAATGAAATCTCATCCACAGAATTAAACTCGTTCAGACCCGCTTGTGACACGTCTTTAGGAAAACTAACCACATCGCCTGCTAATTCTCGCGATGGATTGGATGTATTGCTGTCAATTGAATCAATCAAAAAGCATTACCCGTATGGATAGGAGCCACATGATGAGGTATAATGTCCACTGGCAGTTTCAAAATACCCTTTTTTAAAAGGAATTGACGCAGAAAGATTCGCCATTGCAGCTTGGGTTTAAATTTTTAACCGAGGATAGAGGAAATCACTATCGCAAGGTGCTGGTGTATTTATGGACAAAGTGTTTAATCCTTTCAAATGGTCATCGGATCCATGTCTTTGGACTCCAGACAAAGCCAAATCCTTTGTCCATCACGAGTGGGTTGATGATTTTTCATATTTTGTTCCGCACTTTGGTCATTGGAAAAACCACATGAAATATTTTGCTGGACGAGTTCATGCAAAGTTTCAATGCTGTCCTGAAGATATCAGACAAAAAACCATACCAAGTAGGTTTAAAAGATGGATTACTTAACACAACAATTACCATATTTTAGTCCAACGGCATCTTTATTAAAAACTACTTTATCTTTAATAGAAGAGTATTCTAATAAAGACGCTGGTCCTTGCGCTGGATTTATGTTTATAAGAAGATCCCTTGGCGTCAATACATGGAACTACACATCGCCACAACCTGTCATAGATGACGATCCAATTTTGAAGCTGCCGTGGACTGTGTCATGTCCACATATTTCTTGCCAACCGTCAGTAAATTTGGAGTATTTCTTTATGAAATGCGTGGCTGACGGTTTACTTACCGCCGGTCAGCTTTATGGATGTCGACCTTTTTCAAGATTCATGATTATAAGCTTGCTGTAAAAAATTGTACAAATTTTTTGCTACCGTCGCTAATGGACATAAGAAACCCAGAACAATGTGAAAAAATTGTAGTGGGATATACTGTCATCAATCAATTTTAAGATACACACTCTTCAATGCCGCCATGTCCGGATACATTACAAGAAAAATGGTGTATCATTACAAGATGACTTGCTGGTTTAAACGAAGCGTAGAATGTCATAGAAAGGGTTCAAACTACCTAGACATTCTAACCAATCCCGCAAATTTGAATAGTAGATTTTGGACACCCTTTAACTGCTACCCATAGCGATACGAGGAGTGGCGAGATTCGTTCAAAGGTTACGTTCCACCAATGGGATGGTTTAATCAGTACTGGAGAAACTCCATTTGCAACCATTTGACCAGTATGGAACTCCCACAAGTATGAAGCATTTAGGCAAAGTAGTTGTGGATGTCCCGTTTACCGGTGAATATAAAAAGCCTAAAAAAATTAAGTTTCCATTTTTTGTACCGATGTATGATGTATTGTATACATAAAGCTTTGCCTTAAAACTCGACTTTTGTGTGCTTGTGAATTTTTGATATAACCCATATATATATACGATTATATACACAGGTTAAATCATCATCAAATCTCATAGAATTTCATAAAAATCCGTTTATACTTTTGCATATACTTTTATACTGACTGCGTATGTACACAAATGACAATGAATCAAATTTAAAAAACTATCAGAAAGATTATTATCGCTTTAAAAAACACATTAGGGGGTCTCAGTGAGATGATCCTTTCTTTGGCTTAATCCAAAGTTAGATTAAATGGTTATAAATTAATCTATCGTCGAATTGAGCGACTCGATTATTTTTTGTGGATTAATTCATTATTTTCAAAAAAAATAGGTAGAAGGAGAAGACCAGGAAAGAGGGAGGGAGACTTCTATGAAAATAGAAGTATGTTGAAGTCCTCTGAGAGGACAAGCCATCAGTGAGAGGACTCCTCTCACTGATTGTTCTCCCTCAT
>JAHZMW010002175.1:0-12279 GCA_027743745.1 Alloscopus bannaensis | reverse complement strand
CTCAACCATTTCCGCTTGAGTAATTTTGTGCTGTACTAAATACTTGTTGCTGCATCCCCTCGACTCATATTCCGTGTCAAATCGGACGTCATGTCTAAATAAAAAAGAAACCCCATTAGTTAATGTCAATTATTAAACAAATAACATGAAAGACCAAATTGCTGCATTCATTCAACCAACGCGTACTTTCTCTCGTTGACAATGACGGATAGCCAAGTGCCGACAGTGACATCTTCATTGCTATACACTTTCAATACTCCCTGATTTCGGACAATGAAGTCGGAGCACTTTTTGCTAATCACATACCCTCCACCGAGGGCATACGGGATGTAGAGATCACACAAGTTGTAGTCCCCCTCCTTCCACTTCCCCTTCTTTTTGACGTGCGCCCTCCCATCGAAAAAACCCCACATGAAACACTGATCACCCCCTCCACCTCGCTTATTGGAAGTAGGCTTCCCCTTCAATCTCGCTTGCCTCTCCTCCAACTCATCCACGACTGCGTCGACCCTCACAAAGGAGTCGTCGTCACACTTGAGAACGTAGCGGAACGGGAATGATGAGCTAATATAAGTCAGACTTTCAGTCAACTTGAGGGTCAAGTTCTGGTACGAGTCCACCACCTCCGGGAGGAGGAGCAGGTCGCCGTGGACGAGCTGCTCTTGCTCAACTTTGCGAGCCAGCTCTGGCTCCAGGTGCTCCGTCCCGATGACAAAGAAATGCTTCGTCGACTTCCCCTTCTTCGGGCTGAGTTGGAGCCACGTCGAGCGGATCGTGTCCCTCAGGTCAAAGTGGCTTGGCGCTGAGATGACGAGAATGACTAGGAGGAGGAATGGTTCATGAGTGTGGTGGCCCACCACCGTGAGATCATGACCTATCAGGTCCCGCTCGACTTGAAGTTGGTGAAACAGGGTTAGCCAACTCCCCATGCTGAATCCTCCGATAAACATGAGGAAGGAGCCTATCGGCAACCTTCCTCTAGTCAGGAATAGGTCAGTGAAAAACATGCTTGTCACTGGTTTCTCATGTCACGCCAACAATGGAAGGGTAACAATTTATCTTCACTTTGAGTCTAGTTTCAACGCTTTCGACTTGGACAAAGCGTTTGCCGTGCATTTACACACGTTTTGAGTAGCCAACTTTTGATTTGTTTCCAGATTTAATGTGACCATTAAATTTAATCACAGATCCCGTCCAAATTTCGGTTTTAATCCGAAAACATCAGCTGACTCTTACCCGAATGACATGAGGTGTAAAACCTTTTTCTTGGGGGACTTTTTAGAATAAATTTGATTACAATTTTGAGAAGTTCAACCAGAATTATATGATTATGATTACATTAAAACTGCCCTTTGCCATCTTTATAAATCAAGGAATTTTCAACCGGAACGAAGAGCAGAGTGGAGGTCTTCAAATTTCACCTTACAAAACAAAAGCGAGTGCATAAAAAATCCTCTATTCCGCACCAGTCGAGCAGATGAAACTATGTATGTAAATCTGTCAGTCATGTGGCAAAGAAGGAAAACCAAAACAAATCACATCGACACCCAAAAGCTAGAGTGCTTTTTACTCGGAAAAGAGCTACAAAGTGTTTTGACATCTTTGCTTTGACAGAAGGGTTTTTTGAAAATTTTAAAGTTTCTTTAAAGAGAACTGTGATGGTCAATGTTGAACGGTTATTGTGAATGTTTGGTCAAAAAGCTAGTGACAGGTGCTGAAAGATGAGCTGTTAAGTTGAGGCCAAAGATGTGAGGTTTCCTGACTAAATCAACGCCTTTTCCGTGACACTTTTAGGCAGCTGTCACCCAACAGGTAGGTACGGAAGAAGATGCAAATGTCACGAGACAGCAGCTCGTATTCGAGCACCCAGTCGATGAGCTATAACCTCGGGGATGGACCGGCAAATGCGCTCGCCTTGTCCAAAGACAACTCTCATGTCGTTGTTGCCGGAAGAAATGGTATGAGCAAAAATTCTTAATTTTAGAATTTTAATGAAGATTATGTTGTTTTTTTTTCTAAAAAACTAAACTATAATGTGTCATATTTGACTTTTCTCAACAGTGTTCAAAATCCTCGCCATTGAAGATGACGCTTTTGTGGAGAAGATTAATTTGCGCGTGGGTAAGAATCTGAATCTCAATTACTCGTGCAACGACGTCGTGTGGAGTACACTGGATGAAAATTTAATCGCGACTGGGGCCACGAATGGGGCAGTTGTTCTGTGGAACTTGTCGAAAATAACGAGGGCAAAGCAAGAGCACGTTTTTGCCGACCATCAGAGAACTGTCCATAAAGTTAGCATAATATCGTTTTTAATATCAATCCAAATTAATGTTATTTGGGGGTATGTATTGCAAATTGTATTGCATATTTTGTTTCAGGTCGTATTTCATCCCACAGATCCTTTCATGCTTTTATCTGGCAGCCAAGATGGAACAGTAAAATGCTTTGATCTTCGAGTTAAGGAAATGAAACTAACTTTTAAAAGGTGAAAAAAATTGTGTTTAAGTTGAATTGCATGCACCTTTCGCAGAATTTTTGTTTAATGAAGTAGGTATCTGATTTTTGATTTGCAGCAATTCAGAGAGTGTACGGGATGTACAATTTTTACCCAAGAATAATTTCCAGTTTACATCCGTCAGTGAAAATGGCAACGTTCAACTTTGGGACGTGAGAAAAGGTGGAGAACGTCCGTTTTTGACATTTACAGCACATTCTGGTCCAGTTTTCAGTAAGTCAGCCTTTAATTTGAATTTTGGAATAACATTGCTCAATCTTCAGCGGTACGAGATTCCAATCTAGTTATTTAGTAATATATGATTATGCATATTTTTAGGTTGTGACTGGCATCCAGAATCACCAAACTTGCTGGCGACCGGGGGAAGAGACAGAGCAATAAAAATTTGGAATGTCACAAAGTAAGTGGCTAATTCGAGAGTAGTTTCAGTTACAATTTCAAGTCGAAGTTCACAGACTAATAAACTGTTATCCAATTATTACAGCGTTGCTACACTAGAGCATACAGTAATATTATTTAACTGAACAGTAGGCGTGATGACAAGCGTTCGTATTAGGCTATTTCTTTAATCTCCGTATTAATTTTTTGAAGGGATGTGGCCACGGGTATTGTTTGGAAGAGCAGCCCGCATGTTTTCTTATCAACATCGAAGGTACAATAATTTTTAATTGCATAATTGTTTATGCGCGATGGACGCATTTACTGACTGATTTTTTTCATTTAGGATTGCACTGTTTGGCAGCATGTATTCAAAGATGCCACACGACCTGCGTCAAAGGCGATGCCACAAGCGTTAGCGCTAAATGTTAGAAGGGGGGAAGTTGCTCAAGCCGTCACCACATATCAAACCGAATCCACTGCTTCTCCTCGGTTTCCTATATTTAAGTATGTTTTATCTCTCTGTTCATCACAAGTACGTAGTGTGCAATTGTGCCCGTGTCTCATAAAATGACCTCTTATTTTGTATGTCATCAGTCGCAAAACTACGTTAGACGAACAGTTTCATCTGGCTAGAAGTCTATTTTTTACATTTGAAGCTGGAAGATTACTCAGAGATGGATTTCGTGTAGAATGCGCAGAGAGGTGAGCTCCTCACTAGAAAGATAAAAAGGACATATAATTTAATGTTAAAACACAAAAGGTTTTTTTGCTTATAGGTATGTTCTGACTGGAAAAACTCCTGCGGAGCTGTGTGAAATAAATTCAAAGATTGCTGTTTCGTTGAATTTAAAATCTGTAAGTCCAAATTGTAAATCTAAATTGTTTAGATATTGGCCATAGGATAACACTTTGATTTTTCCATTTCATTGATTGCTGTTTTAGGTATCCTTAGTTTGGGAGATTGCAAAACTATTCTTAAACTCCCGAATAGCCGAACCTGTCCAACACGTTGAAGCTGCTAAAGTGACCGTACCCGCCCCAAATCATGTTACACAAGTGCCGGTTAAACCAGTCAAGGAAGTAGATCACAATGACACGGATCATCTATCGGACGAGGATCAAAATCACTCGAGTTCAGAACTGGAAACACAAGATGTTCTTGGTGAAATTGCATCGGGACTGCACATGATTCAAAATTTATTTATGCCTACAGCTCCGACATACGAGTTTGAAATTAATCAGGTCGGGGAAAGTTGAAGAAAGTTACAAAGACATTTGCAGCAACATATAGTGTCAGGAGTGTAACATGATAACATGGCTTTGAATTCTCAGGAAGGTCCAGTTTTACCTGCGGAAGCGTTTCAGCACCGTCACGAAATTAGGGAAGGGTCTCCCCCTCTTCACTTGGAAGACTGCTCACCCCGGGACATTGAAGAACCCGTCGAAACCGTGGCCGTCGAGAATCGTACAAGTTATTTGAAGTTCAAATTTGTCGACCCAGTGCCTGGCTTTGACTTTTCAGAACCACTAACCAAGGCCCTTCAATTTCATGCAAAAGAAGGTGAGCTTTAACCTAATCATCAAAAAGTGTTTCCTTTAATAGATAGATTTCTGTCTGAAAACTATTTACGATGACTGTTTTTACTCTTACTGTTTTAGGAGATGTACAAACTGCAGTGTGTGTTTGGTTGGTCATATCTCCAGCGCATAAGCTTCCACTCGAGAGGAGACTTTTGGAAGCTTGGTGCTACGCTTATACCGAACTACTCCAAAGGAATCGATTATACGCTCAAGCTGCACTTATTATTAAGCATTGCGGTGTATTGGAGCATTTGTCCCAGGAGAGCACTTCATATTTAATATGCTGTGGGAAATGCGGAAAGCCTTTAACTCAGAAGGCTGGAAACTTTTGTGACAAGTATGCTCAAATCTTTTTGATTTTGTTTTAATTTGTATGTTCTGCTTATTAGGAAACGTTGTTCAATAATTAAATTTCGTACATTTAGATGTAGGAAAGCCGTGGCGAGGTGTGGTGTTTGTCATATGACGGTAACTGGCTTGATATCCTGGTGCCAGGGATGCGGACATGGTGGACACGTGGAACATCTCCATAAATGGTTCTCGCGACACAAGGAGTGCCCGGTTGGATGCGGACATATTTGTCACCGGTGATATCATGTATCTGGTACACGTTCAATCCATTTGTAATTCAATAGACTGATTGCCACCAGAATGACAATAAAAGAAAAATGTTATTGACCCAATTTAAAACTGATATTTTTTACTAGTGGGTTAGTTGATGCAAATACATCACTGCGGTTGCTACAAATGATTACATTTTTGGGGTAACCTTAAGGTAATCCTTAAGTCCAGAGTACAAAAATGCCAGTAACTTGTGCACATACGCACCAGATTGGAAGGTTGAACATTTCTTTCATTTCTGAAGTCTCTATTTCTTAAACTCTATCCATCCGTAACATGTCACCTTACGTTCAATGAGAGCATTAAGCCTTATTACACCCTTTGCAAAGTTGCAAGCAATGCACTTGTGCAAGTTATGCAACATACAATTCACAGAACACTAGAAATTTTACACTTGCTGCAAGCTTTGTGCTGTAAATGACTACGGAGAAAGTTCACAAGCCTGCTCCACATTGTTAGCCACGAACCCTATGCTCGTTGATGCTCTGCCTGTTCTGAAGCAAAATTGGGTCAGCGTCGTCAGCGAGAATGGTTTCGGGCAAATGCATAAACTCTTGCATTTGTCAACGTCTCGATCACTTTTCTCGTCCATGACCCTACTTTCACACCATGGCGTAGGTTGCAAACTGCAGAATTTTGATTGTTTGAAAAAATCACCTCAGTCGCCATCCGCATTTTCAAAGGGAAGCACACAGAAATGGATCACATTCCCAATATGTTGGTGCACGTCCAAAATTTGGAAATGGTACTTCAAACAGATTTTGTGGAAATCCTGTTGGATTCTCCACGCAAGACTTTCTCCCCTGGAGATGCGGTTACGGGGAAAGTAATCGTAAAAAGTAGTGCACCCAGGAAAACCCAAGGTAGGCACTAACGATTTGGAAAATAAGTTTTAACAAACTGGCTGAATCGAATCATTGCTCGCTTATTTCAAGGGTTGAAGCTAAAGTTTCACGGAATAGCCGCTGTCGAGCTGAAGGACCAGAATCAGGCTCAAGGCGTGTACCACGCGGATTCCGACTTCTACTTTGACTTCGAGAACTACTTGTTTGGAGGGGGTCGAACAGAGGAAACTCTCCAATCTGGACAACACGCCTTCCCATTCTCGTACCAACTGCCCAGCATGACCATCCCCTCCAGCTTCACGGGGCTGTATGGAAGAGTAGAGTACTTGTTGGAAGCCGTGGTTGAAGGGCCTTCGAATCAGCATGTGTTTAGCATTCCCAAGAAAAGCATCACTGTCTGTCCCGTTGTTGATCTGAATCGTAAACCTTTGGCTGCCCAGAGTGCAGGCTGGGAAACTTTCAAGACATTTGGTTGCTGCCCTTGCATCGGGAAGGATGAGAGGTTGAGCCTTTTCGTGAGTTTGGGGCGTCAAGGCTTTGTCCCTGGAGATAGTGTCCCGTTTGAGGTGGAGGTGAGAAATGAGAGCAAGCGAGGCGTGAAGGACCTGTCTGTGGAATTTACACAGGTGCATTTTTAATTCAAAAGGTCATTATGTGCATTTTAAAGTTGTAGAGACAAAGCGGGTGATAATATGACTTTTTTGTAGACGGCCGTGTTTTATGCGGGAAAGCAAGATCTTCGTCGCACTTCCAAGTGCATCCTCCACATTAAACGTGGTCACGGATTGGCCCCTGGCGAGACGGTGGTGTGGAAGCCTGAAATGAAGGTGCCTCCACTTCCCCCGACAAACCTGGGAGGATGCCGAATCATTGATGTTAACTACGCATTGGTGGTAAGCACACAAGTTAGATTCAGCGTAAAATTATTAAAGTGAAGTGTGCACTACATGAATAATCGTTTGGGTTTCAAAGGTGGAGGTTCACGTTGCCGGATTAGCTCTGAACTTGACACAGTCCTGTCCTGTCTTTATTGGAACGGTTCCTCTGGAGTCGAAATTGGAGAAACCTCAGAGGAAGGGGTATGGCTGGAATATGGAAGGAACACAAGAACCACCATCTCCTTTCCCATCGAGACCTGCGTCGTCTGTTGCAATTCCAGCAACACCAATGCCTCTGCCCGTGGTTGAATATCATAACTTACCCCCGGTTCCATAATCTCAAAAACTTTTAATCATTGTCAACTTATTTCTTACTGCAATTTAATGACATACTGCATATAGTCTGTCGCCGGTCAGTAGGAACGAAATGAAATATAATTTAGGTAAGCAATACATTATGTACACATTTTTGTCAAATGACATAATTTGTTTGTGCAACCTTTATTGCATACAACTTTGAAACAATCAAAAGTAGAGCAGAAAAGTAGATCTTATGGCAAACTAGGTCATCCGTCTTGGTCTCCATCCAAAAGACTTGAGCTTAGGTACTCATACTACAACAGCGCTACCTTTACTTTACCCGAACCTTTGTATAGGGTATAATACCACTCTCATGGTGAAAGCGATGTTGTTTCCGAAATTGTACGCTGAAATGCGTTTGTTGGTGAAAATAATGTGTATACTTTCATTTTTGCAGAGCAAGTGAAAGCTTGCATAACAAAACAGGTTAGGAGTCAATTGTAAAATTGCCATATGCACTTCCATGTATTACGGGGCCACACATTCTCAAATTGTCTCAACTGCAGCTATAAACTGTATGTGAATGTTCAAATGGTTACTCTAAAATGTGACATTTAAAATGTCACAAAAATTCGTACATATTTCGAATATTTTTTTAGTATTTCTAGCAAGCCTCGAAAAGTTAGCGTTGTGAATATTAATTGTTTTCAGAATGAGACTCTTTGTCACCTTTGTTGTACTCGATGACCTTTGCAATAGGGGTATGCACATAATTAATAATATACAAACATTTCTGTCCACACGCATCTTATGCACGTTAGCAATAATTCTCTACCAATTAAGTAACTACAGACCAATTTTTCTCGTACCATGGAGGGAGTGAAACACAGTAAAAATGTTGTCTCGTTTGAAGATAGCTTTTTTGCATGTGCACATAGAGAATATTGAATTCCAATTTGGAACAGATTACAATAGATGTGCTTGAAGATAACTTTTTTGGGTGTGCACATAGAGAATATTGAATTCCAATTTGGAACAGATTACAATAGATGTGCAACAACACATGCCTATAGTATGATAATATGCAACAGTCCGTGTAGCAAGTCTTCTTGATAGCAGTTTTTTACAATCAAACAAGTGGTACATTATTTTTATGTATTTACACACAGCATAATATGAATGTGTGTATCTCGTCCCTCATTATGTTCAACCATCATCATCAGATTAAATTCCCTATGATTATATGTAACAGTAATCATGGAACAACGTCGGTTTTTTTAAGTGAGTGCATCATACTGGATAGCAGATTGCACGGTTATTATTTTTAAATGAAGATTATGTAGATATAGATTTCCAGCAAGTTATTGATATTCGGAGAAGTCGTTTTATGAAATAAGTTATACCACTGGAACAATTTGTAATCGCATTGTCCATGAGCTACTTCCCTGGGCAATCGGTGACCGGACGCGTTGCGTTGCGATCGTGGCACACACAGTCAAAGAAAACTCCAGGTTGAAATGCAAGCATTCACTCTTGCATGTTGACCCAGAATGCAACCACATTATTGCATATTTTTCCTATGCCACTTTTCAGGAGTTGTACTCAAATTCACAGTTTACGCCAAGGTTCACTAGACAGGAAGCAAGACAGTGACCAGAGGGTTCGGAAATAACCGACGGTGGGAGACAATTAAGGTGTCACGCGATGCTTCCGAGTGCTACTTTGATTTTATGAGTTATCTATTAGGAGATGGACGGAATGATGTGTTTCTTTCTCCGGGGAAAAGTTTCTATCCATTCGCTTTCCTACTTCCGCTCGCAAACCTTCCTTCCAGCTAAGTTGGCCAGTATGGAAAAGTGGAATATGCGCTGGAAGCGAATGTAAACCGATCTTCCAAGCAGCACATCACAGTGAACTGTGATCCTGCGCTGACCACACCGGTGGATCGCAAATCATCGAAAAACTTTCGTTTCTGGTGTTGTGCTATTGTCCCTTGACTATGATGATGGTAAAAATACCTGGTCGCGGTTTTGTTAATGTTGTTACACATTTTAACCCGTTTTATCGCATGCCCATGCCCGTTGTTGCAGAGCTCGCCGTTATCATTTGTGCACACCATGAGTATTTAGTACTTCCAGCAAACCTCACCACAAGTCAGTAATTTTGAAATTCAATTTCGAAAGCGAGTGTTCTTTGTCATCTCAATCTAAAGGCCAACATGTACAGAGACATGTACAGATATGTGCACTCAACTCTGAAATGCTGCCTATTTTACTAAACGGCCCCTGAAATCATTGGCGTAGCTTTGAGCTCTTGCCAAGTGGAGCTCCACAGTTTCAGTGGACAATCCGCGGATTTGCAAACATTCATTGCAAGGAATACCATATCTTTTTTGCAGCCATGGTATGCACATACAAACTTGTTCCTTGTTCTCTTCTCTACCAAACAGGCACCCAATATTAGTATAACCCTTTCTCGTAGCATCGCCATTCTCGTCGTCGTCGGTCGTCAGAAGTGAATAGCACGGGAAAGAAGCTGTCCCGTCTTTAAGGTCACTTTTTGTTTGCGTGAAAATAACATTGGAAGTTCCAACTTGGAACACATGGGTGTAAAAAAGCTTACACACATGCATCGTGATACTCGTAGTAAGTTGTCTTTATCGTGTTTCTTTAATACCAAACAACTCTGCACATTAACTCTCCGTAGCGTAGTAATCTTGATGTACTCAGTACACCCAACGTATTTCATCTCCCGCATCTTTGTGTTCCACCCTCACAAAATCAATCTGTGATTGTACATGAAAGATTATAGTAATCATGGAGCACCAATTCTCTCAAGAGATTACACCAGATTTACTGTAAATTGCAGTACATAATTAAATATGGGGAAAATTAGGTGCTTGAATGATATAAATCATGCCTCTCGGACAATTTGCAATCGCGTTGGACAATCCGTCCATGAGCTACTTTCCAGGGCAATTGGTGACCGGAAGAGTTGTGATAGCGGCTCACAATGAAAAGAAAATTCAAGGTTGAGTTTCACACGCCTGTACTCTCCATAATAATAACTGTGCTCTCCTTCTGTAATAAAATTAATTTTCGGATGCTTTTCAGGAGTTAAACTCAAGTTCACAGGCTTCGCCAAAGTCCATTGGACGGAGCAACAAACAGTGACCAGAGGAACTGGGGATAACAGACACCAGGAGAGAATCACTGTGTCACGCGATGCCTCCGAGTGTTTCTTTGACTTCAAAAGTTATCTCTTCGGGGATGGACGGAATGATGTGTTCCTTTCTCCAGGAGAAAGTTTCTACCCCTTCACCTTCCAACTTCCGTCCAACAATACCCCTTCCAGCTACGTTGGTCAGTATGGGAGAGTAGAGTATGTGCTTGAAGCAACAGTGAAACGGTCCTGGAAATTTGACTATGACACCAAGCTGAACATCACAGTCAACGCTGTTGTGGACCTCAACAATGAATCTACTGCTGCCAACCCTGTAGATCGGAAGATATCGAAAACCTTTTGTTGCTGGTGTTGTGCTAGTGGCCCCTTGACCTTGACGATCAAGATGCCTGGTCAGGGTTATGTTCCTGGTGAGATTATACCACTGGAGGTGGATACGAATAATTTAAGCACGCGTACTGTGGATTACGTTTCGGCACAATTTTTGCAGGTACTTATAAAATAAAACTTTTGTGTCGATTGGCATTGATCACTCTGTAAATGGGCAAATCTGGTATTTTGTGCAAAGACAGCAACATTTTTCGCCGAAGGGAAAAAGAAGCATACCTCTGATGGATTTTTCTATGAGAGGAGTGGAGGCAGCGTGGCGGGAGGAGACAGTGATATCTGGAGGGTGGAGTGCCTCGTCCCCCCTGTTCCACCAAGTAGGTTGGGAGGATGCAGGATAATTGACGTTGAATACAACCTGAACATTACAGCTCACGTGTCCGGGCTCGCTACCAACTTGAGTCACAATGTGCCGATTGTTATTGGAACGATCCCGTTGCGTGCCAATTTCGAGAGGTTGCAACCCACAATTCCACCTCAAATAACACCTGCGATAGGACCTCCGCTCCCATCTCCAGCGGCTCCGCTAGCACCTCATTTAGCACCACAGTTAGCAGCTCCGTTACCACCTCCATTGGCACCTCCATCAGCACCTCCATCAGCACCTCCATCAGCACCTCCGATGTTCACTCCTCAAGGATACTCAGACTTGCGTGAGTCTCTCCATAAAATATTTCAAAATTAGTATACTCCTTGACGCACGTAATTATGTACTACTGACAAATTGCATTTTTAATGTCGCCATCAGCCATTCCACAATACCGAAACTCCCACAATTTCAATCCAGACCTGCCTCCACTGCCACCACCATACCCGGACTCAAACGTGACGAACACTTCGACCGACAATACTGTTCCATCCCAACCCAACTTTGTGCCTAAATACGTGACTTACGGGTGGAATTTCAGCAATCTTCCTCCACAACCTCAGTAGGCTTTCAGGGATGAAACCAAACCAAGATGCAAAATGATACAAAGCCAGAACAATATTTCAATTCTCAGAGAGGTATTTATTATAATGATGCATTACCTGACGGTGTTTACTTAAAAAATTGCTTCATATGCAACTGCCTAGAGTTTGCCGATTGGCGTGTATTCCATTTTTAAACTCTTGCAGCAACAAATTACTATTTTAATCAATGAAACGAATTTTGCTTCTAACCTAGATATTAGATAATCAATTCATGTGCCATCCAAAATAAAGAACTGTGTAGCTAAATGCAGAGCTTTGTCGCAGTGAACAAATAAGATTCTTTGCTTCTCTATTAAAAGGTCTTGTACAATTAATCGGCACTGCATGTCCGAGTAAATTCTATAAGCTATTCTATATCTAAAAATACATCACAAACGGACAACCGTGTATGTCTAAATAATAAATATACGAAGTAAAAATATTAGTTTATAAATATTAATAAAGCAGAAAATGTAAATTGATGCTGTTGCATGGAACAATTTACTTTGCGCTGGAATACTCTGGTGTTAATCAAGCTTATCCATAACAACAAAAAAGAGAATTTATATAATACAGGTTATGTAATGAAGAGTTCTCTGGGACGGCGATGGGACGAAGAAGTTTAAAACTGTCT
>JAHZMW010002174.1:0-22357 GCA_027743745.1 Alloscopus bannaensis | reverse complement strand
ATGTTATTCAAGGGGTATTACGATCAAATGATGCACAACTTGGCTGGATTTTTGGGAATGGTGCTACTTCCTAATGATACCTTCGGATTTTACTACGGGGTAAGATTATACCACATCAATTATTGTCCAATTACTGAAATCGAAGGAAAAAATCGACGATAACAGTAGATAGAGAAGACGTATGAATGCCACTTTCGGGTATTATGTTACCCGGATTTTGAGCCGGGTAGAATGCCGGGTATTTTCGGGTTTTCTTTTTAGGGGAAAGGGTGAGTGTATCCGAATTAATTGATACCTCTTATTGATTGATTTCTAAATGTTTTGGAGAAATGGTCGAATGAAATGAGAAAATCCTAAAGTACTTGAATGTGTAACAAGTACTTTGAATGAGTTTGCATTTCGTCTATATGTATACCTACCGAACAAAGTAAAGAACGTTTACGCCATGGTAAGACTAGTAATGCATATACGTGTACGTTCCATAATACACAGCATTCAGCTAGCCATAAAAACGTAAAATCCTGTACAAACGTGCCGTCACGGCATTTTTCTCACCGTAATGTGATTTTCTTCATTTGTACCTTGGAACGGAGATTTTTATTTCTTTAAAACTGTCACATTAAAAGTTGAAATTGCGCAAAATTGAAAGATGCGGCCCTGCGTTCTGCTCATCATTTTGGTATCAATGTACTGGTACAGTACAAGTATACCAATACATCGAATTGTACACGTAAGTAATAATTTATATCACCCTATTGATTTTGTATTATTTATTTCACCTTTTTGTTTTAAACCAGTGCCCGTTGAGACTTGGCTGTCTTCCTTGTCTTCGTCAAAAATGCTTTTATGTTACATTTTCTGATGAAATGCACGTGTGCCTTGCGAAAATGGAGGAATTCAAATCAGCGGATCGAGTCCTTCCTCCAGGAGCTGAAATCCTATGCGCTTCATTCAGACCTCAATCAACAATTCAGCCAGCCCTATCAGCGCCTACTAAACAGCTGCCATCATCATTTTCATCATTTCCACCGGAATCCACGTCCAAACCTACGGTTTTCGCCATCACCGGAAAGACTACTTCAGCAAGTATCCCAAATTCATTTCAACCCAACGAAAATGGTACTCAACCCGTTCGTGACAATGGTCAAGGCTACTTTGTAGCTTTTGTGGTGCTCGTATCAGGTAACCGATAATGTAAATTTTTATATTGTTTAAAATATTTGGTTTATAATATTGGGGAAACTTTTTTTGAAATAGTTGTAGGAATATTGTTGAGTCTTCCCTTTCTTCTAATATTAATTGCAAGATTGCAAATATGGTGGCGCCGTCGACGTAATCGAGTCCGGGATTTTACACGTGGGTGAGTGTTGTTTAATTAAATTTCATTCATAAAGCGAATTGCAAAACTGACGACTAACTCCCGTGAATCAATTGTGTTTGACAATACAGCGAAAATGACAACCGTCTAGGAGTTTGTCAAAGACTGCGAAATTTTATTTGCGGACCGAAGCCTGACAGACGACGACTTGAGGGATTTGACAATCCACAACCGCCTCCGAGAAACCGATTCCAAATTTATTGGGAGCGAAGACGAAGAGCCGTTTCTGAGCCTCTCAATTTGCAAATGAGAGATCTTGAGCGACCTCCAGTCATCAGACCCGCATTTGAGAGGGATTTGCCGATACAAAATCAGCGAGAGGAAGAGGAAATCGAAGAATTTCATGACGCTCAGCCCGAATCGCGTGCGTCATCCGTACCTCCTGATTTTTATCCTGAAGAAGGTGATCCTCAAGATGTTGTTCATGCTCGTCCTCGTCCCCGTCCTGCTTTACCCCGTGCTCAACCACAAGATCTTCCTCAGCCTCGTCGTAGTGCACGGCTTCGAGATCGCCGTGAAAGACTGGAAAGGGTTCAAAAGACATGATTTTGTTTTTACTGAAATGTACATATATGAAGTAGAATGAGTAAAGTAGAATTAGTACAGTAGAATTAGTAAAGTAGAATGTGCGTATGAGTTTGTATGTATCAGTTACATGGAACAATGTAATGCATCGTTTCTGTGATTTGGTTGTGTTTTATAGACGAAACCTAAACGCAATGAATTCATTTTTTTCATAAAAGTGTATAAATAAAGATGTATTTTTATAAGACCAAAAGGGTTACTTGTTACAACCGTATTTTTTGTGCTCATATTTTATGGGTGAAACGAGTAAAGGTTTGTGAGGGGAAATGTCTGTGTCTGGAATAAAGTAAACTTTCTTCACACTAATCTGAATTCGGTGGTAACAAGCACGAACTTTTTTACATATACTCCAGACTTCGCACTCCCTAACCCTATATTCAACTGCTTCCAACGGGACTTTCGTGCGTCCCTTTTCATTTTTCTAAAACCTCCGTGTCACATTGTAAAACTACTCTCATCAAAGTGGTCAGATTCTTTTTAACAAAGCAGACCATTGCAAGCAAGGAATTTCAATAGTTTATGGTAAATAAAAGATTCGTTCGTGTTTGAAAGAAGCAAAAGCCATGAGTACTTTTTTGCAGTAGTAAAGAGGGTAAAATCTTTAAAGATGATTCGAAGGGTTGCAGTTAAGTTGAACAGAGCTCAGCTTATACTAAAGGGAAAAAATGCAACTGTCTAAATGCGGTCCCCCACAAATTCTTATGTAATTCATTTGTACAAGGAAAGGGATGGACACTTTGGTCAAATCTCTTTCACTTTAGTACTGGAAAACGGAGGATATGAAAAACGGTTAAAACCCACTGCTAACAATACAAGTATATGCATATCTATCCATTTTCTTAGGTTTTTTCCGTTTTTAAGAATTTCCTCTATTTAAACCATTTCTCACACTGGGAATGAAGTAGAAAAATTAGAAAAATTCCCTTGCTCCAGAAGATGTATGTTGATTAAATTTTTTTGGAGGTTATAAATATTACGCAAATGACACTTGGGGAGTCATTTTAAGTTTTGCTTTTTGTTGAAGAGTCGAGTTGATAAAAAGTGTCTTGGTAAAAATGTCATCGGAAAAACGTGAACGCGAATCATCCGAATCCGAATATGAGTCGACTGGATCCGAGTCTTGCTCCGAATCCTGCTCATCCCGAGAAAATCGCTACGATAGCGAAATGGATCTGAACGCTAGTGGTGACGACGAAATTTTCAATAATAACCCTTTCATTGATTACGAGGCTAAAGAGGTGGATGCTGAAAAATACAACCCGGTGAAGCCACACATGGAATCTGCAAAAAAAAATAATCATCCGCGTGGAGAATCTTCCGAAAAGAAAAAATCAAGTGAGAAAAAATCCCAGGAGAAACCTCCAAAGAAAAAAAGCAAGGAATGTGAACCAAATGAGCCTGGTTCAAGCAAAGCTCTAATGAGTGAAGCAAAGAATAAAGATTCCCTGCTTGCCCAAACGCCGACCGTGTGTCTCGTCGACTGGGGCAAGTTAAAACAACGCAACGAAGACCTAGTGGAGACTCTGAAAAAAATTCGCGATTCAAAGGAGTTAAAAGCTGTCGAACTTGAGATGAAAGTTCGGGAGTTAATTGGCGTGAAGCGTGGTTTGCGGGAGTACGAGCGGATTTTTTCCTCGGTGGAAGCAGCGAAAAATGCGAGGGATCGAGTGACATTACTTACTCGCCAAGTGGAGACTCTTGTGGCAGAAAAAACTGACTTGAAGCGCCAACTGGAGAATCACAACAGAGTTTGTCGTGAAAATTCAGCGCTGAAGCATCGTCTGGACCAGACTACACAGCAGCGAGACTGGGAATTTGCCCGAGGAAACCGCTACAAAGAGCGATTTTTTGCGTTTCGCGAACTTTTGCCGGAGGACATTTATTCCTGCTTCCATGCAGGATGCGGTAAAGGAAACAAAACATGCGGTGACGTAAATATTGGGGTGAATATCATTATATCAGGACACGTGCTGATTCTTGAAATTTTGCATTATTGCAGAGTACAAGGCGAGACGGGGCGAGCAGCTTGTGGAGCATCTTAACAACCATCACGGGATGATGAATCGTTTGGCTCTGGAATAGTAGGGGGACGCTGGCGCATTTTGGGTTTTGCTAATGAGCAAATACTACGCTTGAAATGCATATGACTTTTTTTGTTTCAAAGTTCCATGCTTTTTAGCCCAAGTTTATACAACATTTTACGTTTTTGTCATTTTAAAAGTTTTAAGCTTTTAGCACAGATTTATACAATAATTACATTTTTGTCATTTTTGAATTGTTATGCTTTATTAAGACTTGAATGCTTTGGCTATTGTTTTTTGGGAACTTTATTTGCATACCAAATTATGAAGCTCAAATACGGAAATGTTTAATTACACGAAGAACAGTTCATCAATTTTCATTTCAGTTCATCATCACAGAAAAAGCCATATGATGAAGAACTTGTGGAGTTGCCATTTGTCGTTGAAGTTTCTGCATAAACCGTTTTATCTGCATTTGTTTTGCACACACAGAGAAAGGAACATTCAATCACATTTTTATGACGGAATAAGAAAATGAGAGTGAAATCTGGAATTGCACAAGAAACGCTATTAGCAAACGATGTGATGGTATATTCACTTGCATAGAAATCATACTCTTGGCACTTCAGATTAGCACTGGATCGGAATTCAGACACTCACCTAACCATGATTCATGTTGGCGCAGGGGTGAAGTTTAGATTCTCACTGTAATGGTATTCATTATCATGCAGGAGGGAAATTCAGAAACTTATGAATTTTATCTGAAGAAATGTACTTCAATTTAGCATTGTGATATCTCTGTTACCATTTTATAATGACTTCTTTAAAATATGAGGTGGATGGAATACCTACCTTAATGTATGTGTTTTTATATGTTTAAGAACACAAAATACAGTGTTGACTTTTTCAAAGAGTTGCTTTTATTTACGACAAATCTCGTAACATGTTTTTACACACATCAGCATATTTGCTGTTATCATTACTGTTTTAGCTGATCATTATATAATATTATTGTCAAGCTGAATTTTATTTAATCTAACGCATATGTTTATATTATTCCTAAAGTTGAAAAAAAATCAAATTCTATTTCACAGATATGTACACAGTGGTTTTCCAGTAAGCGCGTTCAAATGGATAACTTCAGATAATCCTTCCCCATATATTGAATAAAGCCTGGCGTTCTTCTTCAGCAATCCTTTCAGAGTGCCCACGAAGGAAATTCTGATTATTCAGAAATCGTGACAGCTTAACTTCGTCAGACGGAATCATTAACCCCGCTAAAGACCGGACTCTGGAAAGTAGCACGTACGTCTGCCCGTAGAATGCCTCCTGATCTCCTATTGAAGTCACAGCTCTTTGTAAACTGAGCCCTTGTGTTTTATGAAGAGTTCGAGCAAAAGAAACGGACAAAGGAAACTCTGTTACGTTTGTGAAAGAATCGGTTGAGGGGTTGTAAATCGGAAATGATACTCTTGGTATGGGAACGGTGCCATTGAATAAAGTTCTCCCAGAAAAGTTTTCAAACTCGACCGTAATCACGTCTGGCTCTTCTATTAAAGGATCCTTTCTTGGATCAAAAATAATGTCACGAATTATGCAACTCGCACCATTAATTAAACCACTTCGCACGTGAAGATTTCTTCTCAGGATGGCTTTAACTGATGGACCAGCAAAAAAGTAACACTCTTGTCCATGGCGTACTTGGTCTATTGATTGAGCGAGAGGTAGAACAGGAGTTCCGAGCTGCCATATTTTAGCTTGGTTGTAATGGAATACTTCTGCGTTTGTAGGATATATCCGCATCACATTTTTGAATTCATCCCTTTCTTTACTTGAAAGTTTGGTACAGCATCGAGATGATAGCAATGCAACGTCACGCGCGGTCATCCTTTTATATCTCACGTTTGTCAAAAGGTTCTGAAACTCCAAATCTCCATCTTGACGTACAAGAGTTGTCAGCTTTTGAATATGAACAAACTTTCTGAAAAGAAGCATTCCATTTTGACCAAACACCGAGGTTGCTTTCTCAGGATTAGTCCACAAGCTTTGTTCTTTGACGACCGGTAACTGATACATGTCACCCATAAGTATAACACTTTTTCCTGCAAAGTCGAAGTCTGAGTTGTAAGCCGATTTTAGTCTTTCACTCATAAAGTATAACATTTTTGGACCGATTAAACTGAACTCGTCAATGATAATAAGTGATACGTTCCTAAATTCCTCTCTAAAAGTAAATGGTGGGCCCGTTTCATTAAGTTGCCGTTCTAAATTTCCTTGAAATATTCCTAATCGGAAAGCGTGATGCAAAGTTTCTCCGCAAATATTGAATGCAGCCACTCCCGTGGGAGCTAGAACTTTGATTTCTTTCCCACTGATTTGTGCCATTCGTCTTACTTCGTGAATCAACAAACTTTTCCCACTTCCACCAGCTCCTGATACGATGCACAAAAACTGCTCACTGTTAATTGCTGGAAACCGCAATTCGATGAATCTAAGAAACTCAATCTGCTCTGCTGTGAAAGTTTCCGGAGGATCGTATCCATTGTCAGACTGCTCAGTAGGACGATATCGAAGACTGAGAAAATTTTTTAGTTCCCGTAATGTATGATGATCTTCATATACTTCAAGACCTTGATGCCAATTGTATTCCCTGTCAATCTCACGCGACCCCAGTCTTCCACCAACAAATGCCTCCATTTCTGTGAGATGTTTTATCTGTAAAATATGATTAAAGACTAACCTAGTGCTCAGTTGGATTTTTCACTTGGGAAATAAAAAATGATGAGTGATGAAGTTTTAAAGGAAGCAAACCATAAGGTTGGATTGAAATTTTACACAGAGATGGTTTTACACGCGCAGGATTTGTTTGAAAGAAACCCATTTTTCTAGTGTATGAAGGTTATGAACCTTGAATGCTGCGCTACATACGTATACATGCGCTACATGCGCTACATTTTCCGCAAGTATAATCTTTCATGGTCATTTGAAATTCACTTCAGTTGCTCGCTAGCCATCATTCGAACAACATCTCGCCTTCTCTTCTTCTGCATTGTATTTTTTCAAACTCACATTTTCTACACAAAATAAAGTCGAAGAAACTTGAAAATGGCATCAACATCTCAAGCCGGAACATCAAAACGAAAATATGAAAAACAAGAGATACACCCCAGTGCTGTTGCAAAAAAAGAGCTGCTGCAAATAACTCGAGAAAAAATGAACGACCCTAACGTTACTCCAGAGCAACTTTTTCATTGTGTGCAGACACTAAAAATGCTGGAGGACATGGAAAACGGGGCATTCAAAGAACCGGATCCAAATAAATTAAACAAGAAAAAAGGAAAATATACACGAAAATTTGGCAATTGTTTTGCCGATGACGAGTTGGAGGAAAAGCAAGCTGATCGTAAACCTGAATTTTGGCAAGCCGGAGATGCTCTTGTTGATCATGGAATGAAAGTGAGAAAAGCCGAATGCCCCTACAGTGGAATGAAACAAATATACATTTTGAAAAACAACGATGGGTTTCCTCGTCCTACACGCATGAAGTTGGCTGTATTTGTTGCGCCAAAACTCGTTCGAGACTTGGAAGAGATATTTTCAGAGATCGAAGCCACGCCTTACATGAAAACCATTGCTCGACTCCAGCATGTGGATGCTCGCATCAAAGATCGCACTAATCCTTCCTATGGGAACCCATTATTTACAGTGGAGTCTGAGTGCGGCAACATGAAAGTACGACCGGACCGTGGAGCTGATGGAGGTTACTTTTTTCGGTTTTGGATTCCCGTCAATACAAAAAACGAAATGTATCAGAACTGGACCGGTCCAAGCATGTGCTTGTATTTAAATGCTGCAAAGTGGTTAGTGCAAAGCATTAAAGAGTTGATTCGGGAGGAGGAGTTGGAGATGGCTGACGACGATGGGAAGCGCCGGGCTGAAAACGACAAAAAAGAAGAAGAAAAGGAGGATCTTTTCATTGACGATGAGGCAGCTGCAGATGGAGAAGACGATTCTCAGGAGCAGTACTCTCAATATATTTAAATTCTTTTATACTTAAAAAAAATTTTGTTTTTTTTTCATTTTTTATTTCAGCTTGATACTTCTGAATAAATAGCAATGTAATACTAAAACATAAATTCAGTAACATTTTAAACTTGGCTTCATTCCGATCACATGTTAAGTTCATTCTAGCAGTTCAAAATTCAAAATGGATCCAAACTCTTCGCTTGACAGAAGTTTCCTGAAAAAGGATGGAAGAATATTTTTTTGCTCTGTTCCAGGATGTAACTTTTCTGCGACAAGGTATGAAGCTTTTGATATTCATACGGAGGAAAAACACCTCTGTTCTGCCTGTGGAAAAGTTTATGCAATAAAAAAGATTCATCAGCGGGACTGCAGGCCTCGAGGACCCATGATTGGTCTTGGTGTGTTTTTTCCAAGTGATTTGGACACTGGTCAATTTGATTTAGTGCAAACCGTTCATAAAGGTGCAGTATCCATATTTCGGCACGAATATTCTGAGCGAGTTGTTTTTGTGGAGATTGCGTTTGAAACATTGGCGGACTCAATTTCCAAAATTTGCAAACAACTGCTGACTTACTTCAATTCCATCAAAATATCAACGGCGCTTCAAATGCGTGTGCTCGAATTAAAAACAGAAAAATTGGACATTAGATACTTTGCCGCACCACTCGTTGCAATAACACACGAAACCTTGATTGATTCTGCAATTACGTTTTCAGCGGATTTTATTCTCAACTCAATAAACCTGTACAGTGACAATGCTTCCGGGTTTACTTTAGATGGAATTCTAAGGATGGATTTGAAATGCTTTCAATACAGACCACTTCGCGTTGGGAGATATTTACCGTTACCAAAATCATTTAGTAACAAACGGGGATTGCTAAATATAAAAACATCTGAAGAAAATTGTTTCAAGTTATGTATTCTCGCGGCTACATGGGGCGAATCAATTCGCCTCCCAGACAAACAATTGACGGAATATGACAATCTCTCACCAAGTGATAAACGCAGAACTAAACGTATGTATGAAAAAGCTGGTACATACAAATGTTTGGAGACTTTCAACAGTATGATTAAACGTTTTGACTTTACCGGATTTCATGGAAAAATTAAACTGGAAAAAATAAGCGAGTTTGAAGAGAAAAATAAAATATCAATATCAGTTTTTGCACCTCGTGGATCGTCCGTGGTTCCCATTTTGCCAACAACATTTGACTTCCCACAGCATGTCGACCTTCTGCTTTTGACCGAGTCCACATTACCTGACACTGTCAGTGTTGAAGAGTATAAAGATCACCCCCCCGTGTCGCATTTCGTTCTCATAAAAGATCTCGCAAAACTGCTGGGAAATCTCAACCACAGAAGACATGAAATTTGTAGATGGTGCCTTAAACCGTTTGTTAAAGGACTACCGAAGCACATTGAGGTTTGCCGATTGCAAAATAAGTTACACTACCGTTACCCTAAAGAAACTAAATTTAAATTTAATCAAATGCACATGCAGATTGACGCGCCGTACAAAATATACTGGGATCTGGAAACTTACACTCGTCCTGTTGCGCAAACCCAAAATGATGACTCAAGTCTTTCTTTCACAAAAATTGAAGCCAACTTTGAAGTAGCGGCTTATGGATTAGTAGTGATAGGACCAAGTGGAAAGATAGCTTACCAGCGATTTTATGATGGAGTTTACCCCATGGAAGATTTTTTTGTTTGTTTAACATTTTTAGCAGACAAAATTTATCGTCTTTTAAAAACATTCCAATATCCTATCCGCGTAACTGAGAAGGAAATGGCTTTGCATAGCCTACGACGAAGATGTGTGTATTGTGACGAATGGTTTACTCCTTACAATCCCAAGACAATTCATCATCTTCATTACAACAAGAACGCGGCAGTGGTTACGTGTTGTAACAATTGCAATATCCAAATTCAAACAACATACAAGATTCCGTGCTACTCCCACAATGGAAACCGTTTTGACATGCATTTTTTACTCAAAGCGATGACTCCAAGACTATGCAAGCAAATCAAGATAATCCCAAAAAACAGCGAGCATTTTATGGGGCTCGAAATAAATAATACGCTTAGGTTGGTGGACTCTTTTCAATTTTTAAGCTCAAGCTTGGATGTACTTGTGGAAAGACTGAAAGGAAGCCGCAGTATTCAAGAAATGTCACGATTTCAAATTTTACGAGAAGGGTTTGAACACCATCCACACGTAGCAATGCTTATGGAAAAAGGTGTTTTTCCATACAGTTGGTTTGACACAAAGGAAAAACTCAGTCTTCCCACACTGCCTTCCAAAGAAGACTTTTTTGACACGTTAAAACACGAACCAATTACAGATTCTGAATACAGTCGAGCAGAAGTAATATTTCAAAAGTTCAATTGTCAAACGTTTGAAGATTATTTGATGATATACTTGAAATCGGATTGCTTTCTTCTTGCTTGCGTTTTTGAAAATTTTATTGCGAGCTGTATGGAGCACTATAAGTTGAGCCCTTCTCATTCATGGAGTCTTCCTGGTTACGCGTACCAAGCAAGTCTTTTTCTTGGAAAAGTGGACTTTGAATATATTAAAGACCCAAAACTTATTTCTTTGTTGTCAGATAATATACGTGGAGGACTTTGCTTTTTGAATAAGAAAAAAGTTACAGCAAACAGTGAGCGCCTTGGAAATAAAAACGTCGAGGACAATACACGAACGGAAATTTTATATTACGACGCAATCAACCTCTACGGATTTTGTTTGATGCAAGACCTCGCTCATTCAGGATTCCGTTTTTTATCACCACAAGAAATTCAACATTTTGATGTATCATCGCTGCCAGAAAATACAGGAAAAGGCTGGATTATTCAATGCGACCTGAGCTATAATGAAGATTTCCACGATGATCACAACGCTTTTCCACTTGCTCCAACAAAAGAATTTATTACGCCAAATCAATTATCACCATCTCAGAAACAGTTACTGTCACACTTTGGGAAGCAAATGTCAAACCCGTTTGCAGGACATAGACTCCTAATGACATTCAATAAAAAACAAAAGTACGCAGTGTATTATAAAAACCTCAAGTTCTACTTGAGTCACGGACTCATTCTTGGCAAGTTGCATGCTATAGTAGAGTTCTCCGAAAAACCAATATTTAGGGATTTTGTTTGGAGAAATACAATATTAAGACGCGCAGCAAAAGATGAGTTTTCAAAATCCCTTTTTAAACTGTGCACAAATGCTGTATTTGGAAAACTACTTAACGTAAAACCTATGAATAACATTGTGTGTTGCGACAGTCGTGTCAAAGCCCTCAAGCTGATTGCATCTCACAACTTTAAGGATTTGACGATTTTGAACAAAGACCTAACTTTATTCCATATGGAGAGAGAGACCAGTTTATTTGACAAGCCGTTTGCTGCAGGATTTACTGTACTCGAGATATCTAAGCTTCACATGTTTTCACTGTACCATGATGTATTTAGAAAACACTTTGATTGCACCGCCATCTATGGAGACACAGACTCGACAATTCTAGAGATAAAAGACAAGAATAGAGACTATGAAAAACGCTTAAAAGAACTCGTGAACGTGTTCGACTTTTCAACGTTTCCCAAGGATCATTTTTTGTTCGATGATAGAAACAAAGGGGTACCGGGATGCTTAAAAGTTGAAAACCATTCAATACAAGAGTTTGTTGGGCTAAGGGCAAAATGCTACTCGCTTTTGATGAAATGCGACACATGCAGTCAAGCCATTGAAACACTAGGACAATGCTCAGAGTGTCGCGGAAAAGAAATCTCGCAACAAAAGGCTAAAGGTGTACCATCAAAGGTTCTAAAAAAGCTTTCTCACGCTTATTACCAACAAGTTTTGGATAGTGAAAACGTGCACTACATTGAGTCAAGAAGGATTCAGTCCAAGGATCACAATGTAAGCATCGTAAAGTTTCGAAAAGCAGGATTTCACAACTTGGATTTACGACGCTACTGGTTACCGGATGGGACAAGCTTGGCTTATGGACACAATAAAATTTCCAAAACACAATAAGCATGGAAACAGACCCAATAAACCTTTCTATGCGACACCCATTTACAGGACTTGTGTCAGGCTGTACGCAAACGGGCAAAAGTAGTTTAATTTTTAGATTTAATCAGTAGACGTGATGAAATCATATTTCCTAGGATTAATAAAGTTGTGTATGTGTATGGTATATGGACAGATAAATTCAAAGAGTTTTCGGAGACTCATCCAAATGTAATATTTACGCCAAAAAAGGAGGACGTTGACAATAATATAATAAAAGGTAGCAATCTGCTGGTTGTATTTGACGATTGGTTACTTGAGTTTACAAAAAGTCAAAATGATTACATCACAGACATGTACGTTCGTAGATGCCATCACGAGAATATTAGTTGTTTGATTACCACACAAAACCCATATGCTGACGGTTATAGAACTCTTTCATTGAATACATTCTATTTTATTTTGTTGGCAATTCCACGAGACAAAACAATATTGTGTAATTTATCTCGTCAAATGTTCCCTGGTGAAAAGAATTTTCTAGTTCAGTGCTACAATAGAAGCGTCACTGCACCCCACCGTTATCTTTTCATTGATTTGCATCCTCATCAGACGGGTTTACGTGTACGATCGCATATATTTCCATGTCGAGAATTGGAACTATATGCCCCAGCAGCACAAAATGGAGCACGTACTTGAAAACCAAGATTTTTTAAAGAAATTTGTTAGTTGTACAAACGACGAAAGGGTTGCTTTATTGAATTCTGCTACAGAAGGACAGTTGACAGCAATTCAAGAATGTGTAATGAATTGGCAGCTGTGTGAAAATAAAACATCGAAACAGATAAAGTCGTGCATCAGTCGTACTCTACCTCTTCGACGCAAAGGAAGAAAATGGGGACGCAAACGCTTGTTGAAGCTTATTCAACGATACAACAAATTCATTATCCCCATTGTTGCATCACTACTGGCTCGATTTATACAAGAAGCCTTGGTTTATCTTTATAGTGCGTGCTAATATGGCAATGGAACCAACTGTGTACAAAGTGCTTCCAGTGGATGTATATAATAAACTTGTTAGTGAAAATAAAAATGAACGTGTATTACTTGAAGATAAAATAGCAACCCTTTCACAAAAGCAGCTTCAAGCCGCTAATCTTATTGCTGACCATCTACGTAATACATTAGGCATTCATTGGAACACGTTTGGAGAAATTACCAAGGGAAATTCGGATCTGAAAAACATTTGGAGTTTTATTGAATACTGCGTCTGAGGAAAAAACTCTCCTGACTACTGGCCCATCTACCCATTAATTGTCAAGAAAGCAAAAATTCCTGTCAAGTTTTTATCAAGGGCCGCAAAATTGGATTTGCGGTTAGTAAATAGTTCTGATGGATCCGAAGTACATACGGCGGGCGTATTTTAACACATCGCAGCCAGGAAGTTTTTCAGCATTGCACGGATTTTGGAAAAACAGAAAAATCAGGGACAAAAGAGCACTAAAAGATGAACTACTAAAGTTAAAAACGTACACTCTTCACGTTCCCATCAGACGTCGCTTCAAGCGAAGATCGGTTATTACGCGACACATTGACGAAATATGGACTTCAGATTTAATTGATTATTCCAAATACAAACGTCGAAATTCATTCTACAGCTACATTTTAGTAGTTCTTGACGTTGTTTCAAAATACGTTTTTCTTCAGCCTCTAAAGCGAAAAGATTCAACGAGCATGGTCCAGGCATTTGAGCAAATATTTAAGAAAACAAAACGAAGGTGTCGCCATCTGTGGGTGGACAGGGGCTCTGAGTATTACAATCGCCCCTTTCAATCCTTTCTAAAGCGACACGATATATCGCTTTATTCTACGCACAGCAAACTCAAGGCCAGCATTGCAGAAAGAGCAATTTCTTCAATAAAATCCAAATTAGAGCGTCTATACACACACCAGGGTGGCTTTGTTTGGAAAAAGGATTTGCAGAAGCTCGCAGCAACACTTAACGATACTTACCACCGTTCCATCGGAACAAAACCTCGATTAGTAACCCGAAAAAACCAAGACGATGTTCTTTTTAAACTTTATAGGAACGTGATATTACAAAAACCGAAACCGCTTTCGCTTCACGTTGGGGATTATGTTAGAATCGGTAGAAATAAACTTCATTTTGAAAAGGGCTATACTAAGAATTGGACCGACGAGGTCTTTCGAGTCAAGTCAATTCAACATACTTTTCCTGTGAAAACTGTGAAACTAGAGGATACAAATGAACCCCCAGAAGAACTTGAAGGTTCATTCTATCAAAGTGAGTTGTTGAAGATCGACATTCTTGCTACTACTTCCGACTAAAAATGAGCGAGGCATCATCTTTTTTTGTGACACTTTGTAGCAATAAAAGTCTACAAACATTCCCGTACAACAGTGGCACATCATTTACCAATCAACTTTGGCGAGAAATTCAATTTGAAAATCAACAATACGAGGTTGGTTTGGCTGAGCTAACATTTTCCACTGAAATCCCCCCAGAAAACAGCATTAATGTTGAAGAATTGCCTGTCAGTGACGATGAAAATCTTGAAAGCAATAAATCATCGACAAAAAAAGCAACAAATCAATCGTCACCAGAACCATCTAAACCAAACTTGTCTGAAGCAGTACCGTTTTACAATTTGGGAGAAAATGTCGTCAATATCAAAACAAATGAAATGGAAGAATTCAAATTTACAAAGTCTGATGATGGTGTAGCCGCTTTCCTTGATTTTGTAAATGAAAAGATCACACCAAAAGACGGATCAGTTGTATTTTCTTACGTGAAAATCGATGGGAAGCAGTATTCAAAACTTGTCTACAAAAAGGGGGTGGATAAGGAAATGAAGCTACAATTATCGACGGATCTTGCGGCAACGTTTGGATTTTACACCGCAACTTATGATGAAGGGGAGTTTATTTCAGAGGCTCCCGTATCAGAAGAATACTACAACGGTTTAATGAAAAATACAGAAAACTTGTGGCTTCGAATCTTTAAAAGGGTGTCCGACGTCGTACTATTACAAGAACCTGAGGATTTAAACGATCCTAATATAGTGGCATTGTCTGTTGTGATTTCATTCACACATACAAAATACAACGTCGGTATGTTTGCGGTAGATCTTTACGGAACCTTTAATATATACGACGATTACACAGAAATGGTGCTACCTGAAAAATTGACCGACTACTACGGAATTCAAAAAGGGTTTGTGTTTAAGGGTGTTAATCTTTTTTCCCTTCCACACAAACTGATAGATATGGCTCGCGGGATCACACACCAGTGGAGGTCTGTATTACCCGAAACGGTCATAGAAGAACGTGAATCTGTTTCCACAAACACCGTCATTGTTTCCTGCAGTCTTGTGGAAAATCAATGGTTAGGCTCAAAGTGCGTTCAATCTTTGAGAGCTTTCTGCAAAGCATCAGAAAATAAGGAACAACTGCACGTGTTTAATCCTATATTATATCTTCCTGTTAAAAGTTCCAACATCAAGCTCGTTTCAGTCAGTATTCAAGACGACGGTGGTCGATTAATACGTCCGGGGACATCTCCTACATCGTGTGTACTTCATTTTCGTAAAGCACGACTATGAGAAAAGTTTCGTGTGACAACGATACTTGTTATATTGACAAAATGCCTAGCCCATCCCAGGTAGGACGCGGTGTTCCCCGTGGAGGATTGGTTCCCGAAGAAGGTGACAGTTTGCTACCATACAATCAGACAAAATCTACTGGACGACGACAAAAACACGTTCGTAAAAGACTTACAGGAGGAAGAAAGCCCGTCAGTCGTAAGAAAACTACCAAACGAGCAGGATTAAAATCCAAGATCCAAAGACGACGTCGCAAAACTAAAAAGTCCAAACGCTTCTTCTGAAAACAAAAACAATGGATCGGCCTATTATTCCAGGATCAGAACCTTTCATAACCAATTCAGTTGAAATTTTTTCTCCTCCTCCTACAGATATTAGTGTACTGGAGAGTGATTACCATTTCGTTTACCCTGCTCTTTCGGTGAAAGATGACTTGGCTCCTACAGAATTCCACGTGCTGGGAAATCAGTCGCAGTACATTAACTTAAATCAGTCGTTTATTTATCATCGTATCAGAATCACTGACGATAAAGGAGCGAATCTAACCAGTGAGAAGCTGGTTGCTCCAGCGAATTTGTTTGCACACTCGCTTTACGAATCGCTCGACATTTATCTTAACGGGAGTCTGATTTCAAAGTCTAGCTCACATTACCCCTACAAAGCTTACATTCAAAAGGTTTTATCCACCGGAGCGCAAGCAAAAGAAACCAGCCTTACAAAAGAATTTTATTGGAAGGATTCGACCCCTGATCAATTTGACGAAATCAGTAACAGTGGATTCATTGTGCGCATGTCACATGCAACACAAAGTGCAGCTTTTGAAATTATTGCAAAACCAACGGAAGCAATTTTTCAGCAAGTAAAATTTCTGCTACCAGACTGGGATTTGCGTTTAAAATTTAGACGAAGTGTGCCAGAGTTTGCTTTGGATGGAGCCGCTTTGAATCCTGTTCCAGCCAAGTTTCCCTACAAAATTGTCATTGACGAGGCAATATTTGCTGTGAAAAAATGCATTGTCAATACGCAAATAGTGTCTCGTCATCAGCAGATGCTTAACGGCGGTCAGCGCGCACTCTATCCTGTGCGATTCTCTGAAGTGAAATCATTTGCCATTCCTGTTGGTGCACTATCACACATTTCGGAGTCTTTGTTTTCCGGAGCTTTACCAGAAGTTATCATTATTGGATTTGTTGATAGCCTGGCATTCAACGGCGCCCTCAATCTGCAGGCATTCAATTTTCAAACTTTCAACACGTCATCAGTGCAAATTACGGTGGATGATTTACCAGCTGTCTATCACAACCTTTCATTTGATTTTCCTAATCGGCAATATTTGTTGGGCTACCACACATTGTTTGGCGTGTCAAACAACGGAGAAGAAGGAAGCGGAATAACACGGGACGATTACCAAAATGGAGGGCTGTTTCTTTGTGTCTTTAAGCTGCTTGGATCAAATGTTGGTAACAGATACCAAATACACAAGAACGGACAAGTAAAAGTGTGCGTTAAATTTTCAAAGAAACTTCCCCGTTCCGTAAATGCTGTAGTATACGCACAAAACCAGGGGCTTATTTCAGTTGACAAATACAAAAATGTTTACGTAGATTACGCATTGTAACTAGTATGGATGAGACTACACTAAGAAAAATAGCGACTTGTTTATCCTCACCTCGTAATATTAATTCCTATGTAATTGCAAGAGATGAGATACATCTCGTTTCA
Source organism: Alloscopus bannaensis (assembly GCA_027743745.1). NCBI lineage: Eukaryota > Metazoa > Arthropoda > Collembola > Entomobryomorpha > Entomobryidae > Alloscopus > Alloscopus bannaensis. The sequence continues at coordinate 4,987 of JAHZMW010002174.1, read as the reverse complement.
TTTTCAAAGCTTCCTGTATCTATAATATACAACAGCCAAGACAGAGGTAAAGAAGGTGAACATTGGCTAAGTTTATATGTTTATAGAAAGCAAGGAGGAGGCGTTGGAGTAGATTTTTTTGATTCCTTTGGTAGGAACTTTTCAGAGTACTTTGTTAGCATACCCTTCACAAAATTAAAATTGACAAGTAATTCCAGAAGCTTACAGTGTCCAACATCATCTTCTTGTGGAAAATTTTGTTTATATTTTCTTTACCATAGAATGAATGGAAGCTCGTTCGACAGTGTTGTAGGTACTTTGTCAACTACATGTAGTATTAATGAAAGGTTAGTAGCTGCTTTTTTTAATGCTGTTCATACAGAATGTATAAAGTCTACGTTACAAAATGCACAGTGTAATGCCTGTCCAATGTTTTGCTTACCTATGAATAAATGCTTGTAACCAAAAACCATGTTCAGTCGTCTTTTGCACATCGTTCATTAAACATCCCACGCTCTTTCATTCATAATCATTTGGTGACGATGGAGGATACTGTGAAACGAGCTCCGCTTTGGTTGTTTCCTAATCGAGACACCAACAAGTACACACTTCATACACTGTTTATGGATTGCTTCATGGAAGTATACAATCATTTGGTACGACCTTCTACAATTGACAAGCCTTCACAGGATTGGTTTGCAGATGTTCTCTGTAAACTTACCATGGACTACGTGGAAAAAAAGAAGCTGAAAACGGTTGCTCCAAGAGCTTACACAGAAGGACTGGAAAAGCATATCGAGGAATGGTTTAACGAGTTTGCTTACTCAAAGAAAAGCGTATTTGAAAATCTTAAGCTGAGTAAGATTGAAAATATGGACATACATTGCTTGTCCACCCTTACTGGTCTGATCATCATGAGATACAATTATCCTAAGAAAGTTAACAGCCTGCCGCAGGAACATCCTCAAAAAAGCAATTTGGAATTGCTTGACAGCTTGTTGGATTCACTCCCGTTTCTTTTCGGGATAGATGCAAACGTTTGGTCTGTGCTTTCGGGGGATTTGGAAACATTCAAGATGCATATTATGCATAATCACCAGGACATTGACGGAGGAGAATCCTTTAGCACTCGCTGTTCTCACCATAGAACTGCTATGGAGAGTGTTCTCGCGCACAAAAAATTAAAAGTCGATTTGTCCCTCCCCCCTTTTCCTACTGACGAGTCACGTTTATGCTACAATGCTGACGATGAAGCAAAACCATTCAAACTTCGCTGGACTCAGACTTGGAAAATAGCTTCAGAACATGACAAACATCATGAGTCGGGTGTAAAGAAAAGAAAAAACTGCTGATGATGCTTCGGATATGGAAGACTAGAACCTAAAACGTGTGGACAACCGACATTGACAAATGTATATAAGCTGTCTGTTTTCTTTTTGACTTCAGTTTCATTTCTGCCTTCTTGTACACATCGTGGCTCCCAGCTCATCATGCTAAGGAATCGTAATAGGTTTGATATTCCCTTACCCTTGACTGCAGCAAAATCCCTGGATATCTATACAAACCGTGTTTCTCAATCACAAAATTGTTCAGGTTTTGTTCTTATACGACAGTCAACTTATTTTCAAAAGGAGCCACCCCTGCATCGAAATAAAGTTGACTTTGAATTTCTAACGCCATTTACTGCTGCATGCCCTCACGGACAACTATGTCAGCCATCCGCTGAAGCCGAATATTATTTTATCTCAAAGGTTGCACGAAAAGAAATATCATCAGCAGAATTGAATTCGTTTAGACCCGCTTGTGACACATCTTTGGGAAGACTCACAACCTCTCCTGCTCCACCAGACTGCGTATGTTCACTCATTGTTAATCCACGCGACGGATTTGATGTGCTGCTGTCAATTGAATCGATAAAAAAACATTATCCCTATGGATTGGAACCCCATGATGACGTAGAATGTCCACTGGCAGTTTCAAAATACACATTTTTACAAGGAATTAACGCTGGAAAATTCACCATTGCAGCTTGGGTGGAGATTTTTGACAAGGGATGGAGGAAATCACTAATACAAGGCGCAGATATTTTCATGGACAGAGTGTTTAATCCTTTCCGTTGGCCATCAGATCCATGTCTTTGGACTCCTGAGAAAGCCAAACCTTTTGTTCACCACGAATGGGTTGATGATTTTTCATATTTTGTTCCACATTTTGGACACTGGAAAAACCACATGAAGTATTTTGCTGGACGAGTTCATCCAAAGTTTCATTGTTGTCTTGAAGACATCAGACGGAAAAAATCATACGAAGTAGGTTTAAAGGATGGACTACTTAACTCATCAGTTACCATACTTTGAACCTACAGCATCGTCACTAAAAGCTACTCTTTCTTTAATAGACGAGTATTCTAATAAAGATGCTGGTCCGTGTGCTGGATTCATGCTTGTAAGAAGATCGCTTGGTGTAAATACATGGAATTACACATCACCCCAGCCCGTTATAGATTACGACCCAATTTCTAAGCTACCGTGGACTGTACCGTGTCCCCATACTTCTTGCCAGCCTTCTGTAGATTTGGAGTATTACTTTATAAAATGCGTGGCTGACGGATTATTGACCGCTGGCCAGCTTGACAGTTGTCGACCTTTTCCAAGACATCATGATTACAAGCCTGCAATCAAAAGCTGCACAAATTTTTTGCTACCGTCGTTAATGGACATGAGAGATCCGGAGCAATGTGAAAAAAATTGTAGTGGTATATACTGTCATCAATCTATTTCAAGATACACACTCTTCAACGCCGCCATGTCAGGATACATTACACGAACCATGGTGTATCATTACAAGATGTCTTGCTGGTTTAAGCGAAGCGTAGAATGCCATAGAAAGGGATCAAACTACCTAGACATTCTAGCCAATCCCGTAAATTGGGATGATAGATTCTGGACTCCGCTTAACTGCTTTCCATGGCGACATGAGGAGTGGCGAGATTCGTTCCGGGGTTACGTTCCACCAATGGGGTGGTTTAATCAGTACTGGAGAAACACGCAACCATTTGACCAGTATGGAACTCCCACAAGCATGAAGCATTTAGGAAGAGTAGTTGTGGATGTCCCGTTTACCAGAGAATATAAGAAACCTAAAAATATTAAGTTTCCATTTTTTTGTACCGATGTTTGATATATTCAATAAAAATTGTTTTGCTTCTAAGCTTACAACTACTTTTTACTTTATGAATTGTCGTTATATCTTATTTGATCATATGTATTGGTTAAAACACCATCAAATCTCATGGAATTACATAGGGATCCATATCATGTTAATTTTATACTGACTGCACCCATTTGTACTACTGACCAAGGATCGATTTAAAAAATCAATTATCATTATCAGCAATTTTTACCAACAATACATTATATCTAGAACGAAGCGATAGGCACAAATAACCATGCGGCGTCACTAATTTGTTAAAACAAAAAACACTCATCTCAGCTGCATCCGAACTGCCCGACAAGTTGTTAATTAAATAAAATTTAATTAACAACTAATCGGGCACTTCAAGGCGCAAGCCAATCAATCAACAGAATCAATAAAGTCGGATTCACTCAACCCCACTCCCGTTAGAAAAAAACCCGAAAATACCCGGCATTCTACCCGGCTCAAAATCCGGGTAACATAATACCCGAAAGTGGCATTCATACGTCTTCTCTATCTACTTACCTTTGTATGATTTTATGTCCCAAAATGTTTCTACGTCACGTTAACAATAAAGCCTTGGGATGAATAAAATCCGTAATTAAGCCAGGCTTATCTTCCTTTTAACTTTAAAGCGTATAACAGAACACAAATTTGTAATTTGTATAATGCATAGTCATCTCCCAAGTGGTCAGTGGAAGAAAACCTACTCGTATCGTTTTAAATTCTGCCAGTTTTTTCGTTGACAATTGCTAAACGGAACTGCTCTCCGAACCAGAAACAAAATAGCTGCAAACGAAAAGCTAGTATTATATTTACAAACCGAAACGTATTTCAAAAACGGTAGACACTCCCCAAGCCGGAAACATTTTGATCCTACCAAAAATATTTTCAAAGCTAATCATATTTAGTGCTTACATATAACGAAGTTTAAACTTTTAATTATTTTAATGGGTCTTGCCTGCGCAGAGACGAAACCAATTTATTTTATTTAGCTTACACATATAATTCGTGTTGAGTAATCGCAAAGAATATTGTAATAAGTTTTAAATTCATTTTTTCAATGATTCGAGACGTCACATCTACAATTAGCCTTCGAACTAATTATTTCCGCAATTAAACCTGATAGCTTATGTAACCTCACCTATACACATTGAAAACATAACATATATAATATGACGACACTCGACACTCAAATTCGTAATTTAAATAATGTATAAAAATCTTTCAAGTGGTCAGTGGAAGCAAACCAACTCGTCTCGTTTTCAATTCTGCCACTTTATGCTAGTCGTTCTGAATAAAAGCGCAATTTTGCTCGTATGACTGAAAATTAAAAATATGACTTAGCAATAGCAACCAAACTAAAACCTGCTTAGAAACTAGTATTTTTTTATTCACACACAAGCCCCATTTTTGGCTGAAAACATGTTGATTCTACCAATCAACACTATAGCTTGCAACGTGATATCCCTCCTAGAAATGATGTATCCCATCGACCCCACAACCGCTTTGAATAAGTACACCTTCATGTTCGTTGGAATGGGTATATTTGTGGACGATGCAGCCTGCTCCAATTACTTCATCCGATCTGCCTCAAGTTATCCTTTGAGAAGCATCATACTTACCCCATGGGGCTACTCTCCTCCAATTGCAAGACACGTAAATCGCCATACAGAGGAACGGGTTATAATTTTTCTCGGAAGTGAAGAGAAAAACCCGCAATACTGGAACGACATGCGGTATAAAGACGGCTCCTCCCATTTGCTCCCATCTGGAGCCCTTGCAGACATTGAAGACCAGCCAACAACACTAG
>JAHZMW010002173.1:0-72725 GCA_027743745.1 Alloscopus bannaensis | reverse complement strand
CCTGACACCTTAGCTAGCCGTGCACATCAGCGTGTATATTTAGAACTGATACAGCTACTGTACATTAAAGAACAAAACTTAAGAGTACTGTCTCGTTTCCATAAACATAATTATTAATCAATTATATCATTTAATTTAATCATGATTATTTCGTAAGCATTATTATAACATTTGTTTTAATATATAATTAATAATGACTAAATTAATGTTTCGAGTATTAAATGCACCGGGGAAAATCATCTTTGTTTCTTCCATCATTGTCTTCTATTTGAACAATCTACTCGCCACGTTCTTCGTCCACATCAATCATACTACTTGCCGCGTCATTTATTATCTCAAGTTTGTAATGACCATCATACTTAACCCACTGTTTGAGCATAATCCTTTTTCTAATTGTTTCCGGATTCATGCTTTGCTGCTTGGCTTTTTGGACGTCTGGTCCAGATGAAAAAAGTCGTTCAACGGGAACGCCAGTTCCCGGGACCGCCAAGTAATCCCTAGCCATTTTTGACAGATTTGGATATGATACCGAATGTACCTAAATAAATTGAGTACTTCCTTAATATACGGCTTTATTTCACAACGCAGGCACTAATAGTGGGAAAATCACAAATTAATACTTACCTTCCACCACTGCAACGGTGATTGACTCACAGGGATAAGCGGTTCATTTAAATAGCGTTTCAGTTCGTCCTCTACTTTGTAATGAGTTTTCAGTTTTTCTGTAACAATGTTGTATATTTCATCGGGTTGGTTTTCTGTCGCCGCCCTTGAAGCCACACTGAATACGCCCTCTCCACCGATTTTGCAGTATCTCGCCCAGACATTGGAAAGTTTCAGCTTTGCTGCATTGAAGTATTGCGGTGCCCACGAGGATTGAAAATACTTAAGCTTATAGCGGGGATCCATTACTGCAAATCAACAGACAATTATTACATCCTTTTTCAGTGACAACACAGTAGCTAAACAAAAAATTACCTGTCGAAACAACATAAATTGTGCTATCACAATCGGCGTAGTATTTCACTAGCTTTTCCCAAGCCACCTTTGCTGCATTCGTGAGCCACTCTGGTTGTTCTAACGATGACTTGGACCTGGTTCGATTGAGCTTTTTATCGGTTTGGTCGATATATTTTTCAAGATGATGAAATAAATATTGATAAACGGTCACAACATCTGAAATCGTTGGAGAGCTCCCTTGTGATAGCTTCAGAGTTGCCTTCTCAAATGGTTCCAATATTGCAATCATTTCTTTTGTTTTCTCCCATATGTTGGTGTCTATGTCAAGGTTCAACTTTCTTAGGGACTTTACAAATCGACACGTCGTTAGAAAAGGCTCGCGATATTCTAAAACTCGTCGAAGCATTGCAAGTGTAAAATTCCATCTGGTTGGGCAGTCGGTTATTAATTCCTTCGGCTTGAGATTAAAATTTTTACACTCCTGTTCAAAGTATTCCCGACGCTGAGGTGAAGATCGTATCTTGCGTACCGCAGTTTTGATCTTGTCCAAAAAGGTTGCCTAAAAATTATTAATTACATTGCCTGTACATTACTGTTTGAAAATGTCGAGCGAAGTATTAAAAATAATTTTCTACTATGTCAACCTTTGAGATTTCATCAACGTTGTCGTCGACACTTTCGTCCACATCTGACCCCTCGGCGTCTTCGTATTCGACAGCAAGGACTGCTTTGATGACCTCCTGGCATGCTAAGTTAATTACATGAGCCATGCAACGAACACGATGATGGTGTGAATCAAAATCAATAAGTTTGCCTTTTGCCAGCTTATCGAATTCTCTGAAAAACGTGTCCATGTTTGAGGCGTTGTCGCTGGTGATGCCCAATAATTTATTCCACAACCCTGATGAATTAATAACATCACTGAAAGCTGCGGCCAAGTTTTCACCGGTATGGCTTCCTCTAAGCGGTGTAAGATCCAATACTGTATGGCATGACTCCCATTTGTCATTGATCCAGCAAATGATGACTCCTTGAAACGGCCTTTGGTTCGCGGAGGTCCAGCAATCCAGAATAAAGCTGATCTTTCCCGACTGATTTTGTAATAGTTCCAATAGAGTCTTTTTCTTTTCCTCGAAGGAATCGCTAATCCACTTTGCCACTGTAGGCTGGGTTGGATTTTCACATGTTTTGTTTCCATTGCTTATATATCCAGCGTAAGAGTTAAATGATTCTGAACTGACTATTGCTGCAGGTAAGTCATTGCAAACAATTAAATTCACTAAGTGCTTCTTGTAACCTTCCTTGGTGACAAGCTCGCTCGGGGCAGAAACTGGTTTTGGAGTGCGGATAACATGAGCGGCAATGGTACTTCCATGTGCTTCTTGTGCTACTATTTGATTATTTAATGCAAGTATTCCACCAGCATCATCAATCAATTTCTTGTGTGACTTGCGTAAATGCTTCCCCAACGATGAAGATCCGCCAGTCGCACAATGGGAATATTTGTTACTGCAAAGCAAAAACAAAATTATTATAAGGCATTGTCATAATCTTAAATTGTTATTAGTAATTTATTAGTAGCATTTTAACAGTAGTTTGTTTACCCGCATAATTTACAGCGCCATTTCCCGTCACTTGTCTTACTGAAGAGTTTGTAGTTTAGTGACTTTCCACTGAACGAATCAAAATTATGTGCTCCAAAGCTGATGGCTTGATCCGTTTTCAATCGCTTAGTTTCCTGATGGTCACTACTTTTGTCGTCATCACTTACATTTATCAAGTCAACGATTTCAACCGAAACTGGTAAACCTGAAAAGGCAGAGGTCTCTCTACTTTCGGGGCCACTGTTGGATTCCATTACTTCTAACTATTGGGAGTAAGATTGACTGACACCAATTTGCTCTCCCCGGCGGTATTTGTTTTGAAATTGTTCGTTTCATTGACTAGTACTTAAAAGCAAATAACGCTAGTATGGTATGGTAATGGAAAAAATCTCGGTTTGACGAAAAAGAATAAGACTGGAATGTTGTCAATAAGTCTGAGGAACGATATCTGCCGTGATTGTTTGTTCACACATTTCATAATGCCCGGCGCCAGAGATATATGCAAAAGTGTGTACAGCAAGCAATATCAGGTCAGGGCAGGCCAGGGTCAGGGATATCAGGCCAGGCCAAACCAGGTTCTAAATATTCAGGTCAGGCCTTCGGTTGAAAAATCAGGCATTGACCTGGCCTGAAACGCCCTGGCCTTGCCTGACCTGACAGGTCCCTGATGCCTGACAGGCCATTTTATGCTCTACACACAATCTTGTCATTTATTTTCCTTTTCTAACTGGTTCAACACAGAGAGGATCTCCTGCTCTTGAGAACGAGAAGCGTGTTTCGTCCCCGAGTTGACCGCGCAATTTTCCATCTCTAATTTGTGCAACGAATAGAAACTATTTAGTGCGGAGAAAATACAAATTATTTCTAGAACCACTCGCGTAACTGTTGAGACGTACATATGTATATGTATAGTGTTTTAAAGCAAAAAGTGGAATTGCTACATTTTTCTACTCGCAACTCGAATGGATGACAATCAATACAGGTTAAAGAGGAGGATGGTGAAAATGATGATGATATCCCTGAAAACGGAACGCAAAGGGTTTCGGTCCTTTTAAGGAGTCTCAGGGCAATAAATTTATGTGTGGTATATTATGTAGTACATAATATGATGCCTTCGTATTTTCGATAGTTTATGTTATTGTGCATGAGTTTAAGGTTCGACTTTTTAAAAAATTGACTACTTACGACTTAAGCGGTATTACCACTGACGGTGTCATAATAATGTATTCCCTCTTTTACATGGGGAAGGAAGAATCCTCATCTATATTGGAATTATTTTTGACATTAACAGCTCATCATCCAAAGGGAAGACGCTAACCAGGTCTTTTCCATTTGCAGAGGCCTCCAGCCAACTTTCAATAGACCACAAAGCGACTTTAGAGAGCGAGATAGAGAGCAAACAGGCTCAGGTGCAGTTTCCCATTGTTCACCAAAGGTGTTTTCCATTCCACACTCGCTTGACCCTCTGCATTTTCTTCGCGTATGCCCAAACAGAGAGAGAAGAGAAAAAAGAATCCCATGAATCATTCCAAGGAAATAGCTGTTCATATACAAAGCACATAAGAGAAGCTCAATAAGCTGAGGAAAAACGATGTTTTCACCGTTTTGTTACAACTTTGGGCGATGTGATGAATGCCCCAAGTATAAATAAAATTGAAGGCATATTAATATTTTTTCAATGTACACTGGCTATATTTAAAGTCAACTGGAAGTGTTGTGTATGGAAGAGTAGCAGATTCCAAAAAAAAAGTTTATTAGATCAGCACACAGAGAACAACAATAGTTTCCTCTTGTAAAATATGTTACAAAAAATTCTCGCTGTAAGTGTCATGTCATGGTTCTCCGTAGTTGCCTTCTTAAAACTCCACCTTGTTTTCTACTGTGTAGAGGGAGGAAAATGCCCAACATGCTTTATCCCACAGATCTCAATGACAAGGAAAACGAGTACGGAAGATTTTATATTTTTATGCATATTTTTGGAGCAATCCTGGAGAGAGTAGTGGACGGTGTTGGAGACGTTGAACAACCACAGTTTGCCTGTGAGTGTGATAGCATGCCGCTTCCTCCAAACCTGGAGATGTAAAACATGGCACATAAGAATATATAAGCTTATTTTTTAATATCGCGTTTGTTTGCAATTTTTGCAACAAGTAAAAAATGGAAAAGATTTAAAAATAAATCGTAGAGAGATGAAGAAAGTGTATTTTATGAAATAGTCATCGTAAGATTTCTGACAGAAATATCAAAATTAGACAGATGGAGATGATGTAATTCTCATTCACAAAAACAAATAGCGCTGTAAATGCTTGTTCTGTTAATGGTTGTGACATAAAACGCAATGGTAAACGTCGTATAGCAACACAATTATGTTTCCTATTATTATAAACACGTCAGCTAAACGCGACACCATTTATATCTGCACTCGGGAATCACTCAGCAAACTGAAGTATGAAAGGAATCGACAAAGAGAAGGGGTTGCCTTTGTTGTGGTTCGCGATAGTTCGAAAGATTGTGGACAACCGCAGGGAGGAAGGATTTTCGGATGAAATAGAAGCAATCAGTAAATGTCAAAAGTTAAAAAGGATTTGAATTACTCGTTCGTAATCACAGGACAAGAGTGAACAATAACGCAAGTGAGTCTCAAAAAGTGAATCTCAAGACCCCAAGAAGAGGGATCTTAACAAAAGAATAACACAATAAAATAATCAATAATCTTATTTTTTAAACAAAATCCCATTGACCCGTGAAGTTTGGTTGTGGGCAGAAAAAAGTACGGTTGAATGATAAAGCTCAAGTGTTTTTTCTGCCATATCAATTTTTTCTTATTCATCCTCTCAAATCCCTTTGAAGAGGGGTGCACACACCTCTGACAATTTTAGAGTTCGCAGTCACAATAAACTCGAGGAAATGAGGCTACACACGAAATTTAATTCATGGTTCTGTGGAGGTCTTAACTCTTCATCGTTTAATGCGATTGACGAGATAAGAGTATCATATATTGAAGTTGTGCGATAAACCATTCGAATTTGAGTTCTCTCAAATCCCTTGAAGGTGAAAATACATTGTGGTAGCCCCAACCCTAGCTGTGTCTGATTGATATTAATATTTACTAATAAGGATTTTCGGAGTTGCTCTCACCGAATGCGAGGCAACGGACAGTTCACTAAATTCGAGTAGTAAAAACAGTTGCAGGGTCCCTGTCTTTTTAGAATTTTAAGTATTTATTTAATAAGTTTCCAGTCACTGTTGTGTCAGAGGGTCGTGTGGTGGTATGATGTTGTGGTTACTGTTTTGATTTAAATGTGTTTTTTTCTATAATATCATATTAGGAACACGAAGGGGAACAAGGTCTGCTGAAGACGAAGCAGAAGAGAGAGTAAAATGAAGGATAGTTGAGAGTAATTGAAATTATCATCATCGTCATCACGCCTCATCATCACGATGATCTCATTTGGTAGGAAGAAAGGAGCGGGTATTATTTTACTATTAAGCACTCCACTTGGATAAAGGAAGGATATTTTGATGGGCATTGTTTGAAAACCCACAACAACAAGCCTACAACTCTGGCGGTCTCCTTCACTCTTGGTGTCCATCACTGTGTACTGGCATCGATCTCTCAAATAACTAGCCCCTCGTTTTTTTCTCTTCTGCCCAATCTGTAAAAATATGATGACTGACGATGATCTTTCTCATTTGAGCTGTTTCTATAACTGGTGAACCACTTTCCCCCCAAAAAAACGTTATCTGCTCTCGTGGTCTCTGTCTGCAGCGCAAAATTCAGTAGCCATGTCCTGATTTTTTTTGGTTGTCATACTCAACTTGTAAGTATACAGATTTGGTATTAAACAATCCTCAATTATGATTGCTTGGTGGCTCATCATTTTATTGTATCGTCTTCACCAGAGGACCAATCGAGCACAGGCGTACGTATTATACACATAACTAATTTTTTGTACAATCATCATGATCATGAGATTCAAAGGTTTACGTATCCCAAGTGAGGTAGCTGACTTGGCAGCCTTCGAGATTTGAAAACATAAGATTATAATATGCTGATTAAGATGACGAAGTTATTGTATGAAGGTAGTTTGATGTGGTCATGGTGGCTTCCCAACAGCCAGATCTCTCTGTGTGACGAAAATAAAGTGAAGTTTCGATTGCCTTTTCTGCTACCGATTTCAATGGGAAGTTATTGAGCTCAGACTAAAGCAGAGAATGATGAGGCCACAAAAAGAGCTTAATACACAATCGGATACTCCCTTTCTTAAAGGGATTTGAATAAATACTACTCAATACATCCAATTCACATTTGGCGACGATGAATGATAAATATGAATGGTCTTCTTTTCTACACGTCTTCAGCAAGACGTATTTCGTTAGGGAGAAACACAGATTCTTTTAGGCTTGTAATGACACCACAAAAGAGCCAATTTTCGAGAGTGTTTTGACTCAGCTCATTTGAAGGAGTGAAGGCTGAATTTCAGTTGAAAAGGGGTCATCCAGAAAAAATCACACAATAATTGATGCTGTTTCCATTGGGAAAACAATGGGATTTTCCAAAGAGATGAGATATGGATTTGAGTGTAACTTCCCGTCCATTTAGATGACTTTCAATTTTTCCTCACACAACTGACCATTGCTACTCTGTAATCGTGTGTAGCAGAGGTAAATTAATCATGAAATCGATCCAGAAAGTCAGAGGGTGCTGTTGTATAACAATGAGTTGTGTGGCATGAAAGCGATTTGTACATTCTCGTATCGACAATTGTACCTCTGTTTGTGTTGCTGGAGAGATCACATTTCTTCGCTAAACCGGTGCGTGCAGGAGTGCGGTTAATCTCTCCAGTGAAATCAGTCAGAACCCCTTTCGGAAGATTACACTCATGCACATTTCCACCCTATCAATGGCATCATCTGGCTTCTGGATGAACGCTTCGTGCTTCCAAATTTCTTTGAACGTGTAAACGCTTCTGCTTCTCCCTTCACTTTGAGCATGACGATGTAAATCGTGTGATATTTTTTTTTGCTGATTTAATACATGCAACTTTTGCTTCTCAACATGTTTTACAAGTGTTGCCTTGTTTCACATTCCCCTAGTCATAAACACTGGGTTCAAAATGCAATTAAAATTTTTAGTTGAGTCCCGGTTCTTAAGGCTCCACATGGGTATGGGATTTACGCTTGCAAACATGGAAACTTTATACAATACGCAACTAATTTCACAAATCACATCTCAACCAAAGCTCTGTTTATGTTTGTTGAGAGAGAGAGGGAGGATTCGAGAGTTGTAAAATATCTTGAGCATGGAGTACAACTTGTAGGGAATAATGTGCAGATAGGGATCTATAGACTAACAACGGATTACACGTCTTTTAGATTTTCTTGAAAAAAGTGTGTCTATCACGATGCTCATCTGTGTTGGCCAGGAACGAGCGCTTAGCACACATACCACACGAGATAATTTACATTCTCAACTCATTCCAAATATGGAACGTCTCTTGAATTGTTGCTGATAAGTAAAATACAAGCTCTTCTTTTTCTCGCGTCCATCAGCCAAACAATCCGTGTTCTTTGCATGCGAGCATGTGCACACGCTCAATACCTGACTTTATTGTTAAGAGCTTGAGAGGAAGAGTACAATTAGTATAGAAAAGGATTTTCTCCTCAATTTCTTGGGAGAACTCAACAAATTCTGTTACGGCAGTGGACTAATAATCGCATCAAAATACATTGATTTCCCACCGGTGCAACAAAGTGTTCACTTTATTGCCACCAAGCTTGGTTGTGTCCAACTTGCAACTCTTTTGCAAAGTATAAGTAATATAGTGTAGAGAATATGTGCATATGTGAGTATATACACACGTGATAAGATTCAATCATGACGATTACTTTTCAGTCACCACCAGGAAAAACCGTAGCTAATTTCGTTTGTTTCACTTCCGCCCGTTACGACAGTTAATGGTGGAGTTAAAAGACAGGAAATTAGTCAAGTGGCAGCAGTGGCATAGCCACAGTCATAATGTAGCTTTACAATTTGTACGCACATACTCTTCATAAGACATGATGTATGCAAGTTGTCGTCATTTTTGAGTTTTTTTCTCCTAGCATGATTGTTGTGTCGTCTTTCTTGCAATAATCTTTCACGGATCGTTAACCCCTTCTCATCTCTCTACTTTGTATTTTTATTACAAAAAATGCACCTCTCAAGTGTGCACATGTGTGATGTACACGTAATATATTCTTCTAACTTGTCCAGCCTTATAACTCGAAGAACTTCAGGTATTATTTGTTCCGTCGCATTTGAAGGAGTCGGTGGAGCATCATCATTATCATCTTCGGAAGCTCGTTGTGAGGGAGTTGATAACTCAATTTGAAAATACTGCAATACTATTGGAGATTTTGTGCCATTCAAGAGCGTCAACATTTGTCTTCATTACGCCACAAGAGAGAGGGATTCCCAACAAGATGCATCGCGAGACGCAAAAAAACGTGCAACAGCTTTTTTATACTTGCACACGCTCATCCTTCTGTTCCTTGAGTGAGTTAGCCACGAGAGCATTTTCACTTTTTTTTAAAGGCGGAGCAATGCGAGACTATCAAAAGCTTGCGAGTTGCGGAGTGACTTGAGTATAAAAAATAAAAAGGCATAGCGTGAGGTGGTTTTCACAATGATGACGAGAGTCTGCATTGGTTGATTCCTTCTGCAATTTTTATATTTACATATATCCTCTCAAAAGCGCAGATAGGCTTGCTTCAATGCGAGCTATTTTTCATACTGTTGTACGCGCTGTTTGTAGAGAGTAAGTAACAAATGACTTGTACAGCTTGAGTGAACATTATTTAGGCTTCCGAGTGATGTGCGCATTTAATGCAAAAAAAATGGTTGGTACATTAGGAATTGGCTCTTCGTGTGTGGATTATATAGTGTTGGGACGTTGTTGGGGTGATTGATGCCAAGTCACCATCAGTCTGACTAATCTTTCCAGGTTGTTGTTAAAGACTAATATGCGACGTAGCAGAATATCATTTGCAATCCGTCAGGTAAGGAAACAAATGGCGCACGACGACGAGCAGCTCAGAATGACACAAGCACATGTCGTGTCACTTGATTTATGACAACTAGACTTGCAGCCTCGGAGAGAAGAGGGATTTTGGAAGTGATATTTTCTACGCTTGGAAATTTTATCTTGGCGAGCAAACATTTACAAACATGAAATGTGTATGCATAGAAAAAAACGCGTGTGAGTTTCAACAATTCCAGTTTTAAGTGCTTTTACTGTTAGAGACAAGTGTCCAAATAGTATCCTTTCGTCTACAAGTGGGTTAATTTTCATATCATTACCTCACTCATTCAAATCTGACAATCCTTCTCAGTCTCTCTGAAGAAAAATGTTGTTCCTTTTTTATACCGAAGAAGGTGAGAAAGAGAGTGGAAATAATTTGCATAAATGTTCATTACTTCAACTGCCTCCACCTTGTGACCAAAGAATTTCTTTTAAACCAAAAACGTCCAACTCTTCGTCCTCTTTTTTTCTCTACCGCCTATGCATCACGCTGCGGTGCTGCTGCAGATGAGAATGATTTGATGAGAGCACATCATCCAAAGAATGCTCGAAACTTGTGGCGAATAATACAGTAGCAGTTGTAAACATGGAAACTAATCTAGGATAAGGTTGAAAACCGGTGTTACGCGACACGAGGCCCAAAAGAGAGAAGTGTGAATCTTATTTAAAAGGGCGGCGGCACACTCACGGGAAAAGGCCCACTTTTACCTGTAACAATGGCTAATACCTTTCTTTTGAGAGAGAGAGAGAGAAGTCTCGTCGCTTTTAGTCTCGCCATCCTTATCCTTAATTTTGATCTAAAAACCGAATAACTAAAGTTGGAGGACGATTGTCGAAAAAAAATTGAGCCAAACGGAGATATTTTCTGTGTTGTGTATGTTTCATATAAATCTGTGATGAAATCAACCCAAGGCACATTTGCGCATATCAAATCTCTTTCGTATAAGCATATAAATCCATTTAGAAAAACAAACAAGGCGCAATTGTTCCAGAATGGTGTTGGCAGAGAGAAAAAAACTTTATTTTTCTAAGACGAGATGTGTTTTTCTTGAAAACGAGACGCTAGTCAAACAATGCTCCATCATCATCAAAACCGCATTGTCTTCAATTCACACTGAGAGAGACAAGGCAGCACCTTTTCTTGTATGATGCACCACCCTTAAGTAATGAGTCGCTTATTTTGTCATTACTCGACTTTTCATTTACGAGGCGAGAGAGATTGTGAGTGTATGTGTGCGCCGAGGATTTACATATTATGTTGTAGTGCACACCACCAAGCAGAAGGATTGCGTTTTGAAAAAGATTGTTTTCCTTTCGAAAAAGAGGCGTTAAGTACCAATGGACATGGACGGTGTCCACTCAAGACACCAAATGATAAAATGTAGGAGTAGCCTACATTCAATTTTCCGTTGCTCCGTCTTTTACACTCTCTGTGATACGTATCAATCTAGCGGTGGCCAATCCATTCATTTTAATATATGCACACGCATCGTTGGTTAACTTTTATCACACGCAGAACTAGATGCGGTAAGCTCGAATTTGGCTTAATAAGAGCTCTCTGGCTTTTTGAGTGTAATAGTATCAGAAAAAATTTATATTAAGGTAAAACAAGGCTACAGCTCCTTCTAACCAGGGCTTGAATCTCATGTGATGGAAAAACAGTAGGACTTGTACGTAATCCAGAAGCTGTGTTAAGTACTTTCCCCATGTATGGTCTTCCTCTTTGACGACATTTTTGGTTGACCTTCGTCCATACTTGTTTGTGCGTGTGACGATCAAGCCAAATGGCATTTAGGCAATCCACTAGGCCTTCATTGTCATACACACATCACATCTTTATCAGGAATGCCTTAATACCGAAGGTGTTGGTGGTGATAGCAACTACTTGTTGCTTCCTGATAAAACCCACTACACCACAACCACGAATTCTCCATTAACTATGTAAAAATCAGTCGGGGAGGTGCGTGGTACACTTATTAAGTGATTAGGTATTTAGGAAGTGGCAACTAGTTGTAAACGGAATGTGGACTATCTTATCAGTGAACAAGGGATATTGGTAAACAGTAGCTTGACCTTCAGTAGTCAACCTCGTCTTGACGAACAAGTGACTAAAGTGATCGGGAAAAGGCAGAGAGACTGATAAGCGAAGCTTCAACAATAACAACGTCGTAGAAGAACTCGCCTTGTATGCCATTCATATTTTTCCTGCAACTTTGTATTTGACTTGTTGTAGGAACGCTTTAATGCAAATTACATATATCGATTTTTATTCAACAAAATTCAGTGGGTGCAGGGAAAAAAATCGTGCGGTTGGCCAACTTGATGTTTTACTAACACAATGTAGCAAATATAATACATATTTACGAGATGTAAGTTGTATTATAATTGACCAGTGCGTCCACCATACCACCGCGATGTACAATTAAGAGTGAATTAAAAGTGTAGATAGTTATCAATAAATTCCTTCAGTAATAAGTGTTCATTTTTGTAGAGCAAAGGAGTTCGACGAATCAATTGTGCTACAAACTGACAAACTTTGGTATGGAAAAAGAATTACAGAGTCTGTGAAACTTTTGAAAACAGCGAGTAGTCGGTTGCTCAAAGTGAACCGATAAACTCAATTCCCAACCCAAACATTAATAATAGTATCGAAACTCCTCCGTTTTTATATCGACTGCAGACGAGAAAAATTGAATTTTCATTTGGTTTTGACAGGTTTTTTTCCCTTCTCGATTTCTCCTTGTAAAAGGTGTAATAATGGTTCTACTATGGTCGACTATGGTCTAAGGTTGCCGCGGACCGCTTTTTCAGTGTTTGTTAGTTTAAAATAGGGACTCCATAAAAGTGGTAGGAAACAGTCACAACGTTTTCCACGAACACAACCCGGCACACGTTTTTTCCCCTTTGACAAGTCTTAATTTCTTTCTTTTTATGGACCACATTTTCCAACTTTAAAAGGTTCCGTCAATTTCTGTCAGCTTCTGAAAGAGTCAAATTATAGATACACCCTCACCGTTCTTTTTCCTCCTCTTGAATAACGTCGTGTGGTCAAATGAGAAAACAGTGATGACGATGCGTGTGTGATGTCAGTGTGTGTGCTAAATAGGCGATTTCAAAGGGGCTGTGTATGATGAGAAAATCATTTATCATTTGGAGTGTCATTCCAATTTACAAACTTTAATCCCAGATAGCAATCCAACCACTTTTAATCTTCATTTTCCTTTAAGAATTTGGCGTTACACTCAATCAACTGGAATGAGTGAATTGAGGAAGCGTGTAGCAAGCTGAATGGTTGAAACTTCCAAAAGTAGTGTTTAGCTATACAGCAACTTTGCTGAACGATTGCAACCAGTGGCAGATTTCAATATCCATAAATATTCTCTTGGACAATAATTAAAACGTAGGTTTCGCCTCAGAATCATTAGCGTTGACGTGTATAGGCGCACTTTTTCTTCTTTATCTCACTCCAGTTTCGGTGGCCTTCTCATTGCGCGTCTACTAAATCAGCATGTATCCAGATTAATAATATTCATTTCATCCAGGAGAAATGATGGGTATTCACACACAAAGAAGATGCAAAGACCCAGCCAACAGGTCGGTTGTCGGCGGTAGGAAGCAATGAATATAAAATAGAGTTATTAAGCCGCGCCACTATTTGTTTGAGCTGAGGAAAGCAACACAGTGAAGGTGAAACAGTAGTTGTTTCCAGGTTGTAATTAGGTTATTACGATTATCTGTCAGGTGAAATTTACTGCAGTGCTTGCAATTAACTAAACATCTCTTCTAAGAATGAAGTAGAGTCGGTGTGCCACGGCATTATCCCGACACAAATTTCCATACGCTAAAAACGCTCCTCTTAACCTGAGCGGCCTCTTGAGAATCCCACGTCAAAAAGTCAAAAGTAACTATTTTCAATACGGTAAAGAAAAAAGTACCGAAACTAACTCGCAGCGAAGATCTGGTTGATTTTTACTAGCTTAGCAATGTGATAAATCTTGTGGAATGGGTGACAGTTTCATTTTAATTCTTCGAAACTACATGTTACATCATAATATACTTCTAAATATGTAACACTGTACACTGTTCTCTGTTAATATACAATAACACATAAAATATGGGTGAGACATTTTTTAAAAAATAATGAAAGCTCCTTTTCTCGCAGAGACTACAAGAGGCTGATATTTCCGCATTCCCAGTAATTCAGCCTGCGCAATTTTTGGTGGACGCAAACGTTGTTCCTTGTAAGGAAGTCGAAAATAAATGTGTTTTTACATTACGCACGCGATTTTTGTGAGAACGACTATTCTTAGTTTGGTAAGATTAAGGTGATGGAATGTAGTCATTTGGGCAGCAAAATTCGCGTGGCGATTTAATACCTGCGAATTCAGCTCTACATTATACAATTCTTAGAATTTAAATTCAGTCTGCTGGTATTAGCATTGTTGTCTCTTAATAAAACAAAGCAAAGTTGGCGAGTCCCTCATTTTTTCTCTTTGGCAAATTCTGATTGTCAAAGTAGAATTGCGAATGTGGTTAATTACAGAACACGCACGCGCGCTCTTTATAATTTCCATCTTCTCGCAGACATACCATGATTAATGATGGAACTCTCTTTGAATGGCAGTTTGTATGCATCTTCTCAATAAAAATGGACATAGCGCCTTCCAATTACAGTTTACATAATATATTGATTTGAAACTATTGGATCGCATGACTGAAGACAGTTACGTTCTCAAAAGTCCGTCGTTCTCGAGTCTGCGATGAGATCAACATGCGAAAAATGTTCAACGATATTCATCATTCATTTTGCAACGCTCTGAGACTAAAACCTCATCATTCATTTTACGCATTAATGAATAAAATGGAATATTACTTCGATAGGCGGACCCTCGGGGATGTCAACCAGAGAATTGAATTGGGAGCAACGCCCCATCTGGAAATTGATTAGAGATCAACCGATTTCTGGCTCAGAAATGACAATGAAATAAATGGGAATGATGGGGTAAATAGGAAGTGTTATAATTTAGTTGCTTTATTTTGCACAAAACTCACAAACAAAGAGGACTCGGAATTGTTTTGGGAAATTACACTGACCACAATTCTCCCCTAATTGCCATTTTCACCGTCTCAAACACTTGTCAAAATCCTCATTGCATAAATTACTCTTTGAGAAATTAGGAACTGATCGTGGATTGTGAGATGCAAAATGCGAATGGACGGAGTTATTAATACACACAGAGGAAAACGAACGGTTTTCAGTACGACTGTGTTCTCGCTAAAGAGCAAAGCAGCAGAATATGTTGACGGTGACGGTGACCCTTTCATTACAGAACTGAGTGCACGTATATGTATCCTCTCTCTTCACTTCACTCATTCATGACGTTTTTCATTTGTATGCAATATTGCAAGCAAGTGACAGACAGCATGAAAAGCAATTCTGATGAAGTCACGGACGACGAACTTTGGCTCAACCGAGTGCTCCTTGTACGGCGGAAATGGATGCTAAAAAGTACGGTGGTGAGGAGTCAAAAATAACATTCATGCATATAAAGGTGTGGTTTGTTCAACAGCGGATGCGAGTTGATGAGATGCAGTGTCTATTTTACACAACAACAGTTTTCTTCAAACAAATCAACTTTACCTTACGAACCAAGAGAAAGAGAGAGGTAAAGCTTTTTTTGACTGTGAGTCTCTCTCCATCCATCTCTGTTTTACAGCTGCGTCATGTAATTTCTTTCAAATTATGCACAGAAAAAAATCAAAAAAAGGAGGAAGTTCAACGGCAGTAGAGATTTTTCCACCTCTAAAAATCTTTACAACTCTCGTCATCCATTGTTTAGTGGCTCTCCAAAGAAATTGGCCTAGCTTTTCAAAAGAAAGTCCACGCAAAGAGACTCTGTTTTCGCATTGCCCCAATTCTAACAAGCTTCAACGTGCTCGCCGTAAGTAATTGCGATTTTGCCAAATTTATTTTCCATTGTGGATGCTCTTCAATGAGTTGGGGATGTCTTAAATTGCTGTAACATAATAGTAACCCTGCTTGCTAACATTTCAACTACACTTCATCTATTGCTTGTATTCTTGCAGTCGTTCACAATCACACATTTCGGAACGTATTGCCTTTTATAGCTGATGTTTGTTGACTTCAAAGCCACCTCTCATCTTATCGCTGAACTGTCAACGGACTTTGAAACAAAATCAGTGTATTTATTTACAGTCTCATAACGATCTACGTGAGTATAAACAAGGCTGCACTCATTTTCACCACATAAATACGTCCACATTGTAAAGACACCACAAGCACTTACCTACGACAGAACGTGGAATCTCTGTATTGATCAGTGCAGCTACAATAAATACTTTTTATAGCCTGATGTCGCCTGAACCTTGGAGAAGGTTCCTGTTCCTGTCCTCGTGCGATATGATAAGATTTGATAAGTTTTCCCCCCTAGAATTTGTAGCGACTAGTTCAAGTGTGTTTTAGGTTTAATGCAGAGATTCTAGGACTCGTTGACGATAGAAAAGATCTAGAATAGAGAATCATTTAAGTTGTAAAAAATTATGGGCTCAAAGGGATAAATTATCGTGCCATATAAAGTCATTAAGTCTCATCAGGCGATCTCCATCGAGGAAAGGGAGGCACACACCGACTCCGTTACATTAAAAGCGAAAACTGATGTCGACGATGACATCTCACTCAATGAAATACTTTCAAAAGTCTTGCAACACGTGAAGACACAAAGCAAAATGAATGGAGACACACACGCGGGTGCGTCGGTGCATTACTCGTTTGGTGTTTTTTTTTCATGAACTTCTTTCCAGGAGGGTGGGTTCCTTAAGTCTTAATAAATTAATGGAGTTTCTGTGTCACCAAATATACAACAAAAAAAACTCTACCAAACCGACCATAACAAGCGGCATGCGGTATAATATTGTAAACGGAATTAGAAGTTGGACTCGCATTTATTTAGCGGTTTACGGTGAGAAAGTGGAAAAAGAAAAATAATACAGTGACAATAAAAATACTCTCGTGTTCCCACTCCAGATAGAGAGAATAATGAAGTTATTCAGCCGAGAGCTACCGCGCCATATCAAAGCGACCGCAATAGGTGTCCAGTTAACCTCAGAAAATGATATGGCACGCAATCCCATAAAATGTTTGTCTACCTTTATTTTATGCTCTTGTGATGTCCATTTGAGAAAGGGTTGCCGTCTCTTCTCGCCCGCAATTCTATCACAATTATCCCAGAGTGCTCTATCTCGAAGGAACCTTACACAATAGTGTGGCTATCCTGAGTGTGACGATTGTCGAGATGTGGAGGAACTGGAACGGACGGCCGCGGTGTCGGTAATGCGCAATGACAGACTCCTCTCCCAATCTTTATTTCTTTATCCACATGAAATGATATGAATTACCGGATAAGTGAGTAGAGATTCAGAGCATGGAGATTTATTTCTTCCTTAGGGCTATCACCGCACGTAGTGCGTTTCGAGTGAAAATGCTGAAATAGGTGAGTGCGTCAATTGTTTTAACGATTTGCACGTAAAGTGAGAAGTTGGTAACGCAGTTTAACCTTGAATATCGAAAGAAACACCGATTTTTATTGTCGGTCAATTTTACAATTTTTTTTGTGTAACTACAATTTAGTGGCAGCATGCCATTGGCATTATCAACAAACAGCAAACACGCTTGACAATGTTGTGTTGGGAATCCTTTGTGAGGAGGATTATTTTCTTTTTGAATTTATGCTCCGTATGAAGCCAAGATTTGAGAATGATGGAGCACGGTGCGAAAGAAAAATATGTTGCTCATCTTTTCATAACTCACCCACATAATGTATCAACTAATAATTGGGCTTCTACTATAATCGCTGCCTCCAATGACTGATTCAACACATTCACATTCAATATTTCTGTCTGCGCAGCCCCCGCAATCGCATTATCTGACTTGAGAGCGAGACGCTTCATTATTATTACACCATTTTTAGAGGAGAGCGACGACGAGAAGAAGTCATACATTGAATTTTCGTTTCCTCAAAGGAGACATGACTAACACCGTCTTGGTGTACGATCATAATGTACGTTAAGATGACGCGGAACGCGTTAATGATTTTGATATGAAGGATTCCAAAAAGGGATGAATGATGTATCTGCATGATGCGTCCCATTAAACACTTACAAAAGCGTAATAATAATAATAATAAAGCACCCATTGGGTGATTTTTCTCTCTCTTGATTCCTTCATACATTCTTTCACTCTGTCTTTCTCTCTCTCTGCATTCGTCTGACAAGGAGTGAGATGAGAAAAGCCGAGGTGCGTCGTTGTTGTTGTCGACTTGTGTTCCTCTGAACTACATCACATTATGTTGTGTGGTGCACACACATTATTTTCCTAAATGGAAGTTAGAAATCGGTGTCAAAGGGAAGGCATTCTCCTATTGTGCCTTAATAATTGATTTATACCAGATCAAAACAGCATCGGTCAGAGAGCTCAAGTGTGTACAAGGAGAGAGAGAGAGGTAAAAGGGAAAAGCATCATGCACAGAAAGAGAGAGCAGTGTGCTACAAATTGTCTGGCATATTACAAGCTGACGAAATCCATTACACTCCATGACAGCAAACAAATGACTTGAGATTAGTGCACAATACGACGCTCAAGAGAAACGGACTGTGGTCTTGTGGTGTAATAATAAAAAGGTTCCTTTGGGTGACGGTGAACAAAAATGTATGTGTGTGTGTGTGCACATCATCCAACAGCGTCACTTTGCCGTATCATGATAAACAAAAAAAAAAGAACATTTTATGGTACGATGCCAAAGTTAAGCATCTCCCTCCGATGATAATGTAACAAATCATATCAACCGGTGCAAATGGTGATGTATTAGAGACAAGGAGAGATATGATGATGATGATGGAGTAAATTTGTTCTTCGTTTCCTTCGAATTTCCTCTGTGAAATCAGAGAGTCCCAAATATGAGGAGCTGCTAGCTCTCTGATGCGATTATGTGTTTAATGTATGCACACAAGTAAGCCACAAGGCACTCTGTTCGAAGGAGACTCTAGAAAGGGGAAAAGGATGAGAATGCAAATATTTCTCTTTCCTTCAAAAATAATCGACGTGCTCATCCTAATCAGCATTTGATTTATTATTATGACTATGTAATGACTTGTTGTGACTTATTGCTGTTATTACAGTTTATCCCGCAATGCCAACATTCATTTTTTTCTTAAATGGAAGTAAGAAACAAAAGGAGACAAGTCAAAATCGGTGATAGTCATAATAAGTAGTTGTTTGAGACTCGCTCGTTGAGAAGGTTACTGCTGCGGAAAGCGCAGAGGCATAGTCTTTAGCATCAGTGTTCCGGTATATTCGTAAGATATGCTTGGTTGATGGGGAAGCACAATAATATGACATTCCTCCAACGAAACCTGTTGGCCAATATGTGCATGTATGTATTATTGACATGATTATGAAGTGACTTATGGGTCTCACCAAGACAAATTGGATACCGATTATCTCTTCCCTCTCTCGTGAGCTCTGCATTTTTACTCTTTCTGAGGCTCTTGCAAAGTTTCCCGTTTTCCCTTTCCTGTCTTCTCTCCAAGTAAATGGGAATGTGCAGCTTTTCATTGCGAGGTAACAATGAAGTTCCACTTAACCATGACCAAATTGATTTTTATCACCAGTTTCTCAACGAAATGGACGATTTCACTGGATTTCGTTGCCAGTATTGGAGAGTAGCACACGTGTTGGATTTAACCAACACTCGAATCTTTGATTTGTACCAAACCGTTGGCTTTGAATTACCATAAGGTATATGCCAATCAGAAAATCAGTTTTTTTCGGTTGCAAACAGCGAGATCGAAGTTTCAAACAGAGCTCTCATTGTGCTATTTACTCTAATTTTCCACATCGTCCAACAAATCCATCTTGTGTCGACGTTGAGGCACAGCAGTGCTCAATAAACCTGTTGTTTCTGTGAGATTTTTAATTTGTCAAGAAATCTTACAATCACCCGTGGTTTACAGGGTTATACAAGGTAAAAAAAAACGCTGAGCATGATGATGATGACCATTCAAAAAAAAAACGCAGCAACTTAGAGATGATCTCTTTTTTTTTGTTGGATGACACAATCAATCCCTCAGTTTTCTCCCCTTGTCTCTCTTGCATAACATAATATATTATTGAGCACACAATCAACTGACATAATAATACCACACTTAGGAGATAATAACATGTGGTGTTCTTTGTAAAAAGTGAAAGACTTGACTGATTTCCTTCTACCCCTGGTGTGCTACTCCGTTTGTCTTGTGCCAACTTGTATCTACGAAGATCGGGCGTTTGCTTGCCGTTCAGGTCAATAAGGTCAGTCAATAAAGGCTCAACCCAAAAATCTTTAAAACAATAATGTTATGTTTACAGATTACTCCTCGTACGTAATAGGAACACACTGTTCTGTACAGTGTCTCGTGGTGATAAGAGTCAAGTTCTGCAGAACGTCTCAGTCATCTTAATAAATATATCCACCCAAATTTTCGATTTGATACAACAATACCTACGCATACAATACTCTGAGTAATATTAGGTGTATTTTCCTGATGCAGATAAATTGGACAGTATGAATCAAAAATCACGCATACATTATCAGGAATCATTGTGGCTCAATGCTCTGCTTGTTCTTGTTATTAGTCAAATCATTATCATCATCGGATCATAATGGAGCGCAACGTAAACAGTCAAAACACAAATTCTTGGGCCAAAAAACACAGCTCCTTTTATGAATGGAGTGTGCTCAACTAAAGTACCATCATCATCCGAGAGATGAATGGACGAACAAGAAGGTTTTTTTTTACCTTAACCTATTCCGCTGTATATTTTTTTTTGTTGATCATCATTGTTCAGTCATCATCATCTTTTGAATATTTCCTTTGTTTAGAGAGAGAGAGAGATGTTCTATGGATTTCCGAAGGGTTGAGTGGAATCAAAAAGAGCATTCATGAACGCGTGTGATGAGTGTGGATTGTGTATTGATCATAACCTAAATATTTTGGAGTGATGAAAAGGTTGTGATATAGTGATTAGATGACCCATCTAACCAAATTAACCTTTTTTTCGGTTGGGGGGAAAATGTTTCAAAATGAGTGTCCACACACATAATCATATCTGCTCTTCTCGACCCTTCGAGAGAGATGTATGAGTCTTTTGTTTCTTTTTCATCCCTGATGTGAACCTAATAAGGTACATGACATGAGAATGTCTGCTCGCACAACACTCAGGCACTCTTATATAAACGAAGCTATCAAACTTTAATTTCATCTTTCATTAGTATACCACAAAGTCACCTGCCCGGGCTCCTGATAACCTGAACAAGTCCCTATTGAAATTTAACTGGAATGCTGCAGGTGCGATAAGAGAGGGAGAGAGACAGAGGCCCTTAAAACAAATCAGAAATCGCTTCGCCATGTGGTGAAGACTTAACGGGACGAGAATTTGTATTTTATTTATGAGAGTTGACGTGATCCCTTCCTATTAATATTGACTGATTTCATTTTAGTACATTTAAATTTTTTATAAGCGTCTTTTAGCCGCATTGCATGTATGTTACGGACATGTGTGTGATATAATTATATGTGAAGCACACTTCTTGACATCTTACTAGATATAGCTACTAAATGCCCCGTCTCTCAAAGGAAGACGATTTGAAGGGAAGAAAATGCACAAAGGTAAATGTTAATGTTGATTATTACCCTCATTATAACCCTACAGGAAGACGAGCTTCTTAGATAGCTTTTAATAGGCCGCATGCAGAGAGAGAAAGGAAAGATTGTGGTATATAGAAATGTAAGTTGGGATTTTACTCGCGTTTTAGGAGTTTGACGTGGTTCCGTGTAGTGAGCCCTTTTATTGAGTTTTTCAAACCCTACATTTTAGAGTCTGTCAAGACTGAAGAGAGAATAGAGTCCTTTCTTCTTAAACCTCCTTAGATATTTAGACGACAGCTCGGTCTCATTAAATGCTAAAAAGTTGAATGTTTGTATGAATGGAACTGCGCACAAACTGCTTTGTTTTCAGTAGCGTACATAATTTTTAAGCAATGCGTTGCTAATCAGGGTTTGAAAAGCATCAAACTAAAGCTGGTCCACATTTTAAAATAAATATTATTAGCCTCAACGACTGATCTGCTTCTTTGAATCAGAATGGTGGAATTCAATTTTTAAATTTAAAATATGAATTCGGTTGTCAAAATGAGAGCACACTTTGATTATCTTTTCATTGCTTTCCTCATGAATCTGGGCAGATGACGGCGGCAGGTGCCTGTCTGAGGTGTGCAATTCAATTGAGTTCCTCGTATAAGCATTGCTCCCGTCTACTTTGATTTTCTTGAAATGTATGTACGCATATTTCAGAGTTTGGTTTCATTTTCATCCACGACGAATCAATTCCCCTGTGTTTTGACTTGTCGATAATTTTTTGGGCTGGCCCAAATTTCAATTCAAATAATATGCTAATCCAAATGAAACGGGAGTTTCCCTCTATTTTATCTTTAAATCAACAGAGAACTCCGTCATTTTCAAGTGTGAAGTTGAAAGAGAGACAAGGAGAAAACAATACAAATGCGTAGGTACATATATACGCAGGTAATCGGTGGAGCAGGAGTGTGCTCATCAAAAAATGAGAGCTAAAAACTTAAGAGCCCTTTTGTTTTCTATTATTCTTTACCTGCAGGGAGATCTTAAAGCAAATATTTTGACAGGGCTGGTCTGATTCATTTTGTTAGAAGCTTAATGAGCTCCTTGTACCTCATTTTTAGCTTCCAACGAAGGTGTGATTTGTGTGGGTATGCACGCATTTGTTTATCGCTCTCCCTCAAATTTGATCGAGACCTTGAGAGTCATCACGCTGTGGACTAAAAATTAATAAACGTTGAGCGTTCCGAAATCAATGAAATATGTGGAACCAACAACCTCAAGAAGTGACAGCACAGCATTATACTTATTAGCCAAATGGCCAATCTCAAATGACAACAATAAATTCCATGTCTGCAAACTGAAAGAGTGTTTATTTTTTTCCGTTTTGAAAATGGAACATGCAGGATTCAAACCTACTGCAGAAGTGCATCAATGTTGTAGGTTAAATTGATGATGCAACGTGACAAATTTTGAATGCTAAACATCGTTGGTAAGTAAAACATAGTTTATGTGGCGACGATAATATAGGCAAAGCATGATGCTGCGTGTTGAATATTTAAAAATAAAAATAAAATGATGCAATCAAGTCATTCGCTCACGTAACCGATTATCGGTGGTTGTAAATTGTGTCACTATGTTTGGCTTGAGTCAAATAATGTGCACATCGAATCGGATAGAGGTGAGACATAAATATGTCGAGGACATGATAGGGCTTTGTTTCTGGAGGTTCTTGCATGAGGATGTGTACAGTGATAGAAAGTGGATAATGAGTGAAATATATGGGAATGACTGTCCGCTGAGACTAACAAGATTGTAAGGGCTAGAAAAGAACAAAGAACAAAGAAAAATGTACAAAATTCAAAAAGTGGACTGACACTGTAATCATCACGTTTTAATATACTCTAAACATGCAAAGATTTCTTGTCATAATTACTTTCCCAATTTATTTGCTCCGGTTAAACTTGTTTTTTTAAATTTCCTGATCTATTCTAATATCTCACATCCAAAATTTGTATAGAACGTTTTCATAAAATTTCATTAAAAAAATTGTTTTTAAAAAGTGCTCTACCTATTTTCACAATGAAAGTTGTTGAATAAATCTGGACTTGTACACTTCCAGTTTCCACTCGTAGATTTGTATATACCTTCCAGACACTTTGTAAACCTCTGAGCACACAATAACGGCATAGGACACAAACCGCTCGATTTATCGAAGGGGTTTCTCTCTTGTCGTCACAGCTTTAGTGTCAGTCAGGATTTCAGAGGTTTTCCACAGAGACCCTTATTTTATCGAAGATTTACTTGTTTTTATAAGTAAATTGAGTGGTTCTCTCGGTGAAAGAGTTGTTCTGAGCCTTGAAACAATATACCATGTAATCCGTGTGATGTAAGAATAGATTTTGTAATGGAGAAATGTAATACAACATTTTGCTCTTTGAAGTATGGACGAGCTCAGGGAATTGATGAACAGGACGCAGCATTTCATTTTCCAAGAGAGATACATTTTTTTCTGATTCTCGCTGGCCTATTATTCTTGACAGTCGATGCACACTGTTTTCCTTTCCTATCACAACCTCTGTATTGACTCCTTGGAAATCAGATTTGTCCACCTTCTTTGATGGAGGGATAAGTAGGAAATAATGTTTGTGGACTGGAGATCCGATTAATATCTCCGAGAAATCCTACCAATCCTTTTCTGACCTGATTTAGAAAGCAGTACGTACACCATCATCTCCCGTGAGGTCCTCTCATGGAGGCACAACGACAAAAAAATAATAGTTTCGGATTAGATGCGTCTCAATCATTCGGCATTTTCCTTAAAAAAACAGACAACAATGTGAGAAAAGACGAGAGAAACTAACGCGTTGATTGAGTACAGAAATGTTTAAGATAAAGATATCAAAGGTTATCATTAGATTGTTAGTGGGGTGATTTTGATGAAGACGACAATCATCTCGACTCACACATACGTGTCTCTCTAGTCTTTTCGAGGATCAATCTTGGTGTAGTATCCTCTCTTCGATTCTGACGAAAACACCCTTTTGTCGTTGCCCTGGTCATATTTTTGGGACATAATCATCATGAAAACGGATCATTATTACGCAGCGTGTGAGTGATAGATAGTCAACTACGACGACGACGTCGTCGTTTAGCCTGCAAGAGAAAACAATTCACATGAACATGGAATGCATAGTAATTATAGTATGTGGTAGGCCAGTCAGTGGAATAAATAACTAAAAAAACGTGTGAAGGCTCACTCTTTCTCGCAAGGAAAGAAATGTCAGAATAATTTCCAAACATTGGACTGCTATGCGCAGTTTTCAACGCGTTCCAGGTGAGCGTTAAAAATGACTTTAGATAATGATAATTCTCAAGGGAGAAAAGTTGTTCAAAAAATATGTGACGCACACACACACACACACTTATAACAGTGCTACAAGTATGTGTGTGGTGTGGTAAATATAAATCAGGGGTGAACATTCAACAGTGAAGAAAGAATAAATGTGGCGGACACGGATCGTAAGGAGAGATTTATTAAAACGATTAAGTTCAATCTATATAGTTTGCCGGCTCAGTGAGTCCAACCTGTGCAGGGTTACGTCAGGTTACTGAAGTGTCTCTCAAAATGTGTCTTGTTCACACACACACGCATTGAGTGTCACCACATCATCAAACGACTCACGTTCTTTTAGTATATGCAACGTCTTTGGAAGAAGCATACTTTTTATATGTGGAGATAATTGTATGACATGAGTAATTGGAATGCTGTTGTTCAGGTGTAGCGAGAGGAGAATGTTTCTTGAGACTGGGCCAAGTTGGCTTGTAGTGAGATATCAAATATTTGTATTCCTTGCATTTTTTGTGCATGTTCCACACACATTGTGGTGACTAACTGGACTCTCCAGTGAACATTTTAATTGCCTTGACTTTAATATATTTGGGTGCTCATGTGGAGACATAAATTATTGAGGAAAGAGGAAAGGTGTACGGGAAATCGTTTGGATTGGAATGGCATGAATGTGAACATTCTCCATTGGTCAGTGAGCAGCTAAACATGCATTTACTTGAGATAATGTGAGGGGTTGACTATACAATGTAGGTGATGATCTCAATAAGATAATTAGTTTCTTATAAGGAGTACTCTAAAGGAGCAGAGTCTGACGGTGAAGGTGGGAAATGGAAGCAATTAATTGTCGCCTGATTTCCAGGTATGCGTTCATGCGCATGTTGGACGAAAGTTTTATGCTTCAGAAATATTCCAGATTGTATCCTGTGAAGAAGCATTGAGACATTAGTTAAACACTCGATTCAGACTTCTTCTCTCACGCTTGAAATAAATTGGAGAGAAGCACAAGACAAATGAAAAATGACTTAACCAATCAAAAATATTATGAAACTATGCAAAGTTGGGAACAAAAATCTTTGCTCCCTTTTCTTTCAATTCGAACTCTTTCAACGAGAAACCATTACGGATCATTCGTCAAGTCAAGCTAATGAACCTTTTGCTTTTTTTGGGATACAATGTTGAGGAAGAATCCTTCACTTGTTCTCTTTGTTACTGCTAAGGCACTCATGATGGAGACTTTTTGTTCCACAAGCTCATTCATAAAAGTAATGTAAAATATGCAAAACATTCGAGCTTATCTATCGGTAATACTTTCCTTAATATAACGTACCTTTTTATCAAGCTCCAAAGTAAAAAATATGGCTTTCCTGACTAGCTTCAACAATATGGAATGAAACAGGAAGAGATTTTGAATGGATCTCTTCTTTTAGTTGTTCACTATTATGCAGATGAGTTGGCTAGTATTACGGTGGCAGTGTAGCACAAAATCAGTTTTTTTTTTTTCATTTCGTTCATTCATGTTCTCAAATTTCAAGAGAGAGAAAAGTAAGGTTATAAAAGGATTCGGTTGAAGCACATACGAAAACAAACACAGGTTGAAAAGGTTGCCTCATTCATCGTATAAAATATCATGTTCAAACCACACATACACGCATACTTCTCCGAGATACAATTACAATGAAAATGGAAACCGAAAACTGATTCGACGTTTATTATGTGAGATTGCTGTTTTTCTCTATTACCTCCAAACATGACTGTTGTGCTCAACAATATAAATTTCAACCTAACTCTTGAAACAGTTGCAGACTGCCTTTCATGTGTGACTTGTCACTTTAGCAATGAGCAGAGAGAGAGTGATTAAAATAAAAAAATGAGACAGTGGTATAAATAAAATTGTGAGCTATCCATATCGTCGTCTAATTTGACGATATCCCGTCGTGATGGTTGGAAAAAGAAAGCGAGTAGGTCACCAGAGAAACTTGGGCAAGTTTGAAAATTTACATTTTTTAGAGATGCAGGTGGTGGTATATAAATAAACACTCTAAGAGAGCTGACGCACAAGTAGCGTATGAAATTACTTGGTTTATTCCATTCATTCCTTTTTTTAGACTTGTCTCCCTTCCACCATTATCCGGACAGTGATTAACTGACACTCATTATGCGCTGAGGTATGCAAGTTTGTTTGTGTAAATTTCACGACGCGATCCATTCACATTCCTTCAAATAGGGAATAACGTATTGATGCACGTCTCGTGCTCATTCCGCCGAAGCACCACCGAAACCACCACCTCGCTTTCTTTGGTCGTCTACTTACCCATTTTAAACTGAAGCACGTAAAATAATAATGAGCTGCATCATCGTCATTGAATTTCTTAGCAAATGAAACTTATGCCATAACAATATCATTTAATTCTTCTTGATCGTCACGGAATGACTTATTTTTTTTGCCACTTGCAGCCAAACATCTCTTCTGAGGTTCGGACGTGACGAGGACTTTCTTTAAACTGTTAACATATTAGTACTTGTAGCGCTTACACGGTATTGTAGTGTCCTCTAAAGTTACAGATACTACTTCGTTTCTGCTTGCCAGAGTTTGCTTCTAGTCGAAGTTTTTTTCCCGTTGTGAATTTGATACGATATTTCCCTTTAATGGAAGCACGGAGTAAATTATGAGTGCACGAAATGTCATGATTTGTAATAATTTGCAACCTTGTTTGTCTCCACAACAGTAATAATGAAGTGCCAGATATGGTAAAACTCTAGTCGTCTAATATTTTCTTTTTCGTCATCATGATTACCAAGCGTTTTCTCCGCAACATTATTGGTGGAATCACTGTCACACGTTATGGCTACTATCATTCTCGAAAAGTTATGAACATTATATTATGTTCCCTCCCCCTAGAAGAAAAAGCCCCATCAACGAGCAACTTCAGAGGGAGAGAGAGAGAGACATGGAGAGAGCTCCTTTTTCTTACCGCTTTCTTACCATATTTTGTCCGAATGGCAAAAAAAAATATGTATTATTTTCTTCGTTCCATAAACTAAAAGCCACATCCACCGCATGGTCGACACACTGTAGAGCAAGTGTGTTGCAAGCTATTGTCTGGTTTTGTGTTTTTTTTATTTCTGGTTTTTATTGTTGCCTTACATGTTTTGGTAATTTGTAAAAAGATACTGTCCTCGTATATAGACTTATTGAATGTTTGCAAGAAAGCAATAAGTGTGCGTCCTCCTCTCTCTCTCTTGTGGCCGTAGGTTTAAATTCAATTTTCTCACATCACATTCATCCAATGTACGAAACATACGCGCAGATTCATGATGTGATAACCTGTTGATTCGTGATGCGATGTTTATGCAGATAATCTCTCTTTCTAAGTACTAAACTGGAACCGGATCAATGTTGCGATACCAAAAACGAGAGTTGCGCAAACTGATTTATGAGCGATTTTCACTTTGGAAATGTTAAAAGTTTTGCCATAAAGTGTGCTCACATCTCTTTTCGTTTTGGTCAAAGTAACTAAAGACGAGTGTACGACACTCGGGATTACTATTGCGCGGGGGAAATGATGATGATGACGACGATGCCGGTTTATTTCATACTAAAAACTTGTACTTATCCTCCGTCTTGTCTCGCACAGTGTTCCGTCGCGAGATGTGCGTGTCTGCCTGGTGTACATGTCGTCGTCATTTCATGTCAACTACCTACACTTTTAATTCTCCGAGAGTGTAGGTCTACCATGATGATGACGATGATGAAGATGATGAGCAAAATGATATTATGTGATTTCAGTTGTTGCCATCTTCCACTTTACATGTGTCCAATGCTCGAGAAAAAAAAAGCACATTGAAATCTTGATGATTTCCGTGGTCGCGTTGATTGTGTATCGCTGTTGT
This sequence comes from Alloscopus bannaensis, assembly GCA_027743745.1. NCBI lineage: Eukaryota > Metazoa > Arthropoda > Collembola > Entomobryomorpha > Entomobryidae > Alloscopus > Alloscopus bannaensis. Next base: position 44,166 of record JAHZMW010002173.1, on the reverse strand, counting down.
CCTCCTGCCTTTGTCATTATTATCCACAGGCAGAGAGTAATGTGTGGTAGTTGCGTTGATTGTCTGTTGATTTAGGGGAAAAAACGTCGCATGCAGGCAGACAAACTAGAGAGACAAAGTGATGGACATGGTGGCCACTTGAGAAGAAATACGTTGATCTTGTGCTATATAATATCGCTTTCTTGAGCGATAGACGTGCGATAAGTATAAACCTGAAGACATCTCGTAAGCTCAAGCAAAAGCTATACGAGTCGCGTTTTATTATTCCGCAATATTGGACCCACATCTGACGAAAAGACGTTTCATCATCAATTATCATAATATGATCAAGGTTTTGCCCATGATGAGAACCTCCTACTGTTTCGATAGCAGTTTTGTCGATTTCTTTTTCTTTCTTACAGATGGCTGACGTGTATATGGTCAATAAATAGATGATTGCTTCGTCCTACGTACATTTCAACAACCCACGCAAATCTTTCTGTTGTGTATGACTCAATAAACTGTGCGGCTAGCAGAGTAGATGGTACGACGCATCAAGATGTGTGTGGACTGGTTCCGCATTGTTCAGCAGAGAGAAATGCTATCATTATCCTGATTAATGTAAGCATAATGCATGATTGATGTCTTTGATAACTGGTACAAATATTGTGAATGTCTTCTCCAGAGAGGGATGAAAGGTGAAATCTTTGTACGGGAGATTTTCGCGAAACTAAATGCAGAGTGGAAAGTGCGTGAGCTCACATCAAAAATAACCAGTACACAAAAAGAGGCTGATGTGTGATGTAAATCTGAATGGAATTCATTTATTCGATACAGTCAAAAAAGTCACTCAAGAATTACATAATATAATGATGTACACTTGCATGTTGTTTACAAGAATGGACTTAAAAATATTCCCTTAAAAACTTACTATACACCGGGTAATAATGTACAAGATACATTTTACAGTTGACAACATGATTGCATTGTCGCAAACACTCGTGGTTTGTGCGTCAAACGAGAGAGCATCAACGAATGTGACGTTACTATTATATTCATTCATTTACAGACACTTATTCGATAACTACTCAACATTGTGTATGAAAGCTTTCTTGTGCGCGGAAAATCAAATATAATTATATAATCGTACAATGATTATTATTATGTTAGTGGAGCCTACACATCATAACTAACACCACAAATTTTCTCTGGAATTTTCCATCACTTCGTCACAACAATGTGGACTGGCCTTACGAAGAGGTATAATAATAGCTCCCTTCTCAATCAGCACAGTCAACTGAATGGAGACTATCTAGAGTCTTAGACTTGTACATAAATAATCAGTGTAATCATTACAAAGGCAAATGATTACAATATACAATCTACACAGATTTTACAGCGGGTTGACGATTGTTCAGCAATTCTTGGTAAATACCACCTTCTTCACGCCGTGATTCACTTATCCATAAATATTAATTCTAATTAATATTGTACCGAAAAGCTAAACAAGAATTGTAAATTGTAAGATGTAAATTGAAGTCATAATTGTACACAGAATTGTATCATCTGTACAATGAAGTAATACTACTAATTGCAGTCATCATTTATTCACTGAATGCATTGTACTACCGGTATTCGAGAAGTGAATAATTTCCATAAAGTTTTACTCTACCTTTTGTTTTCATCCGAGAATTAATAAGCTGTCTAAACTGCTCTACATGAATTTTATTATACTCAACGACGATCAGGGAGTTTGTAATAATATGTGCACTTCATACATACATATTATACACAGGTAATATGAATATTGCGAGGAGGTTGAGAAAATATCTACAAATGAAGGGTCTACTTATTCTTTGAAGAGAGAGAGAAAAAAATGTTGTCAACTCTCATTTATCTATTTTGATAAGTGGAAACGAGCAAGAGCGCTAAAACTATTGGTAAAACGATACGAAGTGATTCTAACTACGACGAGTGTTTTCACGCTGATCCGAACCTCACACACTTGAGAGATAAAGAAAAATTTATTCACAGGTAAATATAAAGCTTTTCTTTTGAAAAGAGTGCCGTGACGAATGTCGTTATCTCTGGCTAACCTACCTTTACAAGATATCATCAATTTGAGAGAGAGAGAGAGATGTACAACTTTTCAATCTTCTCCAAAGACCCTTTTTCATTAACGTGCGATTGACGTTGTACACACAGGCATACTTGAAATTTTCCAATTGTGTCCCTTCAAAAGGAACATGCATACTTTTCCCACTTTTTTTAATGTCTTACTTAAGCACACTCTCTTTTTTACTCCGTAGTTTGTATCGAAATCTCTCTCTCTCAAATATATTGTTTACTGGGACGAAATCAACTGTGGCTTTTTAATGAACTGTTTTCTGAGAGAGAGGTGTATTGACATGACAACGAAGGAAAAAAAGGTGATTTTAACGCTTAAAGCTGAGGTTGACTCGAGTGCGGATGGAAACCACGAAATTTCGTCTTGTTCCACTAAATGACTCACTGGGATTCGGTTGGAGTCTCTCAACAAAAGGAGTTTATATAATATTACGCTCGTTTACACAAAAAGAAGTAAAATGTGTACGTCGATGATGCTAATGCTAATAATAATAATAATAATAACAGGTCTCCCTTGCGTTGAAACCTTTTCTCTCCAAAGCTGAGTCTCTGTCCCTTTCTTTTTTTCCGAATAAGTTTGTCTTTGTAGTTTTCGAGGAACATCTCTCTGTCTCTCTTGAGAAAGCAGTTTTTATTCTTTGGTGAGCATTATAAGAATGCATAAAGACTCAATAGGGGACATAATGTGAGACTCTTATTTTCGGAGAAAATGGGGAAAAAGTGTGTAACTTCATAAAACTGTCATCATCGTCGGCTCCCTTTGAATCGGGAAGGACCCATGCGTTTGAATGTATGAGTTGTCTCTCGGAAACTTCATCATTCGTGTTGTTTTCAAGATTAATTGTCACAATAATGGAACCACATAACTGCAGAGCAGGAGGCTCAGCGGTAGTGGAGAGCGTGTGTTCTTTTAATCTCAAGACACTTAACACCGCGCAGGCTCCCTTTACCTCTGTGTTGCGTGATTGGAATGCTACTATCTGTTCTGATGATGATGTGTGCTCATCATCAGCTCACGGTGAGCGTAAAACAAGAGATCTTGTGGAATAGGACACGATCAAAGAATCTACATTGCTACAAGTACTTTAAAATGCAAGAGATATATTCACAAAAAGTGTACACGCATAATAGTATAATTACTGCTGGAATAAATCGATACGCATTCATTTTTCTTCACGTTGATTGTACAAACAAAAAGAATAAAATGTCAAGAGAGAAACAAACTGATGAGCATTCAGGGATGCATCCTTGTGGTTTCATTAACTAATCCATTATGAATTTATACAAAGTAACATTTTACCCATTGTTCGGAGAGTGACATTAAAGACAAAACTTTTCAACAAAGTGACACAGTAGTGCTTTTCATGATCCTTGTCAAAAGTGCATTATAAATATATCCTCAAACGACTACGCATACAGAGAGCACAAAAAAGGAGCCGATGCGCACACAAAAATGGACAAAGAGATGGAGAAGAGTAAAAAAGTTCTCTTTTTTTGTTATTTTTTGCTTGTTTTTGTTGGCGAGCAGAACCGCTGTTTCCCCCTTGGTTTGTGATGAGAGAAGCGTTGTTGTCGCCTGGATTTGTTGTTGCGGACGGATTGGGTTGAGTCGGTCCACTCTGAGTGTTGGACGAGTTGTGTTGAGCAAGGACAGAGGACGAGTTTCGCTTGTCTGGAGGTGGTGGGAAAGTGGAGGGCATTTGTCCCTCTTTGAGGCCACTCGGAGTCATCATCATCATCATCATTGGGGGCTGATTGATCATGCCGTTTCCACCCGGATGGTATAAGCCCGTTGGGGGATTGGAGTGGTGGAGAGACAGTCCCACGGTGATGCCCACGGTGGGGAGTGCGGCTGGATTTCCAGATCCGGTATTTCCACCGCCGCCCGAACCGAGGTTATTGCCATGATTTCCGAGGAGGCCACACGGGTACTGAGAAGGGGATTGATGGTAAGAGGATGCAGTAGTTGTGGAAGGGTTCCCCAGCAAGTGAGGGGATGACGGGGGTGTGAGCAGTTTACTGTAATGGTGAGCGGGGTAATGGGAACCAGCCTGCAGTGGCATGAATTGCTGCTGCGTCTGCTGCTGATGGTGATGGAAGAAATTAGCGTAGCTGTTCTGATAGTAAATGGGACTCTTGCTATGCTGGTCGTGAATGCCGGTGAGTGACGGAATGCCGTGCATTCCACCCAATCCATTCCCACCACTGCCTCCACCGGTGTTGGTCATCAGAGGGTCTTCCGGTGTGGACGGAGGGGAGAGTTGGTCTCCGTACTGATGATGATGATGATGATGGAGAGATGGATGAGATTTGTGAGCAAGATTGTTGTGGGGATGGCGATCAAGATTCTGATACTCATTTCCGTAGAACACGGAGTAATTCATGGGGAGGTTCGACAACGACGTTGACGACGTCGACGGATTGAGAATGGGGGAGCTGGACCCGCTGTTTGTCAGATTAGTGTAACAACTTCCGGATCCGGACACTGTGAAAGGGTTCGCACAAGCTGCTGTAGCCGCCGAAGGAGAGCCTGACGGAGAGAGTTGCTGTTGTGGTGAACAGTGGTCGACAGGTCGGCAAGACTCTAGTCCACCACCACCACTGCTTTCATTCCCAGTGTTCCCACCGTGACAATACTCATTGCTCAAGGGGAAAGAGCCAACTTCCGATTTGATTTTCAGATTTGTCGAGAGACTCGACTCGTAGTACGATGGGAACTCACCCTCCTGTGCCACTCCGAGATGCTGATGATGATGGTGCTGTTCCTGTGCATGGCTGGGGTGGTGATGAAGGTGAGTAGAGTCCGGGCTCTGGTGATTTGCATGACTGTGTTGGGGCGATAAATTATACAAGGGGCTGCTGCTGGGAACCTGTTGATCTTCACCTGACCCTCCACTACCTGCGGATATGGTTTCGGTAGGGCTGAGAATATTATCGATCCCAAATATTCCAGCTGATTCTTCGCCTTGTAAATGGTTGAACCCAATCATACTTGACTCTTGGGTAGCGTAGCCCTCCTGGAATTCCCACATAAAAAGAGACCCCAAAATATTATATTATAATGTGTAATATTCAAGCGTTACACAATACAATCCATAAAGGTATATATATATACATATATATCGCTATGCATACATCCATTGTTGTACTAATTCCATTTTGTGAAAGACGACGAGTGAGGAATCAGAAGAGTCGAAATGGAAAAATAATAACAGCATGGGAAACAACTTTTATGCTCATTTAGCACTGTTACGTGCATACCACGCGATGTGCTTATGTTGTTTATGTGCTTTTTTTAAAAAAAAATGTGATGAGTTATCTTTGAGGTGATATACATTCCTTTCACATACTTTTCCAGAAAGGCAACAGAGAGAGAGAGGGAGAATGGTACTGACGGAACAAATGACTTGCATACTGCATGCTTTATTCAGTCATCATCAACAATATTCTATTTCTCTCCCAGACTGTATGCCGGATTTATTCTCTAAATAAAGATTCCTTCTCCTACCTTTTCTCGCCAGAGTTTACAAACAATAAACAGTTAGTTTTTTGGAGCTACTCTGGAATTTATGTTGGGCATTTCAAATCATTTTTCATTCTACTACGCGTGTTCCAAAACAAATTTTTAGAGAACTAAAGATGAGGACGTTACATCACTAGACAAGGATTCGTAGGCGAGAAAATATACTAATAAGCATTGAGCTTGAAAATAAAAACGAAAGGGAAAAATTCGCCATGTCGAGCATGTGAACGTATAATGATGTCAAAAAGTCAACCAAGTACGTCATCATAAACTCCGTGGTTGACTTTTTATGCGCAAGCAATTCCAGTTTGTACTATAAAAAGTATAATGAAAAAGGTGACTCGGTGTGTGAATCCGAAGGTGAGCCATAATTATTGAGAGCCCATTTTTATTACATTCATCATACAATCCACAAGACAACTTTCTTGTGCTGCTGCAGATATTAATGCAAATAAAGTTAACCCCAGACAGAGCAGCGGACGACGATATGTGCCTGTCTCCATCCTTCTCCTGAACATCGTAAACCAGTTACGAGGGGGAGAGATGAGAACCATGAAATTCTTTTCATGACGTACACTCTACACTCTAGTCTACAAATATATAATCTCACTGTCAGAAAACAAATCGTAGATGCCCAAAAAACGTATCCAATCACAATATATATTATGTGTGGAAAAAAAAGAAACATCCGTAGATTGTTCTCACATCAGCTATGCATAATAATATTATCCAACTTGAAGAAGGATATATGAACGTGGATACAACATACTTATTCTGTGAGACTCATACGTAATAGAGCTTGTCTAACCTTATTCCCGTCACCGTATTGTCCAGAATGACAGGCTGAGGCGACTCGAAACCTTTTGAAAACGAAACGCAATTGGAGCCACTTTGTCAGTCAGTCTGTCAATGTTTTTGAATATTATTATGCGACGGGAGAAAAAATTAGTGCAGTCTTGCAGATGCTATTTAAATAATGTTAGACATAACATGCTGCATTGTAGCATGCTTTTGGTGTGACTCTCAGGAAAAATGTAGATCATCAGTGAATCAATCTCACTCTCCTATGCGCTACGCACAGACTGTATGCATTTTTTACTTTCTGTTTTGAAACCGTAAGATTTGTGCTCATTTTAATAATAATAAATTGTATTCAGTAATAACAAATTGTTGTTATTGTTTGTTACATTTCAAAGGCGGGATTGAATCAAAGTGATTGCAAATCTCAAAGTGAGCAATCATGATGATGATAAAATGTATAAACCATATCGTTCATTTACCAAGTGCCATAGCAAACTATACTGACTTGCTTGCGGACGTGTGGGTACAAAAGTGAACTGGACCGAAGCGAAAGCATTTTTGTTATATTCCTCGGTTCGAAAACTGTTTTGGCAACCCACGACAAGATGAATGAACGCATCCTCTAAAAAATTCATTGAAGTTTCTTTGAACTCGATCGTTGTCGTCATCTCGATTACTTGCTCACTATATTAGCACTACAATTGGATATTGCTGAATTACGTCACGTTTCTGAGTTTTGTGAGTGTCAAGTTCCTTGTTAGATTGCAATATGATTTTCTTTAAATTACTGGGTCAGCGTTAGCCAGACATAACAACCGGTTCAAAAATGGGATATGGTGACAACTGTGAGCCTGGTGAGCTTACCGAGTCGAGAAGCTCTAGCTTCATAAAAGACTTGCACGGGTTGGGGCGAAGGGAGACAGGTAAGAGCTCGCTGTCGCTGCATTTCGTGTTGGTCGACGACGGGTTGAGAACACCGAGCGAGTTGATGGTGGAACGATTCTCATTGTTTGAATCACAGCTGGAATGGTTGTCATTCGAATTCATTTCGTCATCTGGTGAGCACTCGGTTTTGACGGCGACTGCCACCCCACCAGTGGTGACACCATCGGTGGCCATAATCATCCGTTCTATGTCTTGCCACATCTGAAAAAAAGAGACAACAAGGACACAAGCGTTAACAACACTGACATCCGTAAAGTGCTCACACTGTGCCAATACACATAGTAAAAGTGGAAATAAAAGAGCAATTGTTTTTAGCCATAAATCCCTTATACGATATATTATGTATGTGCTTCACATTGATAGCATTTGAAATGCACAACTCTGCGAAACGCATAGCTTGTTGTTTAGCTGCTTGCAGACGATCACGCTGACCTTGGTAACAATTGAATCATTCATAGAGAACCATTTCAAATCCATTTAAATCGACGCTGAGTTGTTGTTCGTATGTAAATTTTTTATTGGACACATCTTGCCAACTTTTATGCTTCCTCACATTTCAGCGCTTCCCTCAAAGCCATAGCTAGCTTACCTATTGAGAAAAGGTTATAAGTTCTATTGAAATGAGTAAATTTTGCAATAAAGTGAAAAAATTCCAAAGACTTTTGCCAATAATACATATATATTATTGTTAACTTATCGTAGCGGTGATGCACCCCAAAGAGAATGAGTCGGTACGTTTATAAAAATAAGACTTTTTAATCTAATTTGTAAATTATGACAACCCCACCAATTGAGTACATTAAATGGCATGATGATTAGCATCAAAGGTGTGTAAAAATGCAAATTTTAGCATCCCAATGCGCACCAAGAGAGAGTGAGGGTTTATACGGAAGCCAAAACTGATTGCAGTCGTGTGTGAGAGCCTCCCCGCATATATACTTCTGATATAAGTATAGAGTTTGCAAACGTGCAACTGCCGTCGTGTACACACCAAGTTTGATTTCAGACAAAGGCCTTTATTTTTGACTATACAGCGATGCTCTCTATGTCTCAAAGTCAAAGGCAAGGTCTCTCATGGTTTAATATGATAATGAGTCATAATAATGGAGATAACCATCGCAGGTACAGAGAGTGAGAGATTTGTGAAATACAATAAACTAAATTGAAGTCACAACCGTGATGATGATGGTGTGAGCGCTCTCCTCACCGCCTCTGGAATCATATGTAACAAACGTAATTTATACAAAAGATGTGACAACAATCCACTTTTGCGAGAGTGGCGTGACTTTTTTTCAAAAGTTTCCTCTTTACGTGAATCCAGAAATGTATTACAATGAACTCTGCAAAAGTATGAATTTTTAAAGGGCAAGGATGTGAGGCACGCGCATTCCTGCCTAAAACCGTTGATACACAAAATGTGTGCCATAATGCACATAATATTCTTTCAACTGGTCTCTAAACCAAGTGAGACTATATACACGGCTTTGGTGACTGAGCTTCAAGAATAGCTCTTGACCTTCCATCTCCTCAAGCTTGAGAAATCACAGAGCACACTGTGCTACACTGTGGAAGAGGATAAAACCGTATATAATGCGTAGAAGTGTTGTACTAAAGAGATTCCTTTGTGTTTGTCGGAATAAAACAAAAAAAAACAACATGTTTTTGTTGACAGCAAAAATTGCACATAATTGTTAACGTCAATTTTCGCACTTGTTTTTTCTAACCCGCACCACCACCGTGCATGTCAAACCTCTATTTACTACTGGACATACCATTTTGTCTTTGTCAAAAATATATTTTCTCAACACCTCGCTCGTAAAGGAAGGATAGTAATAATATTATGTATTTTGAGGAATTGCCGATGCACCGGGACTTGTGATGAACAGAATACATCTTCAATATTTGTATGTCCATGTAACGAGTGTGGAGGAACAAATACTACCTCACCGATGACTATATCCGCATTAGAAAGCCAAAATGTATTAACTCGTATATTTGTAATTTGTAAGCTGATGCGAACTTTGACTAATTCGTGACAGGGCATTGTGTCGAAACGATTATGAACATCTCAACGACGAAACTATTTTGTTAATCCTCTCTCAAAAGACGATTTTACCCAATGTTTTGTTTCCCACACGTGAGATTTTCAAAGTATTACTCTGTGTTTGTGTGTGTGAGCCACCGCAAACGATCCAACGACCTGTCGGAAAGTCTAAAATTAAACTGTGTGTGTCAACAGAGAATTTTCTCAAAGTCAATTCTCATTAATACCGTATCCTATAACAAGAGGAAAATCTATGAGGGATATGAAGTGTGTACACATTTGTTTGTTTTACGCATATGCAAACCTTTGACAAAGAAACGAGTAAATAGTAAACCGCTGTTTTGGTGAGAAGGCCCACACCCACTCAAATACCGCCTAATATTACTGTGATTATTACATTGTAAAAAATGACTGTGACTTTTCCCTCACCACAAGTGCGATATTTTATGAATTTCTAAAAATGGCACAAAAGTTCAACATTTTTAGGAAGGAAAGGCGATATTACATATTATTTACAGGAGAGCACATCATCTTTTAAGACAGTTATTTAAGATTTCGTGTCAATGATCGATGTCGTCGTATTTGTGTGTGTAGTGGTATTGTCCACAAAACACACAAATCTGGAACGGAAATCGTACCATACAAGAACATAAAAAGTTTGCTGTTAAACCAAGTGCTCACATTGTAAACACTATTGAGTTTCGCAAGCTAGAAATTTAGAGATGAGAGAGCAGAGACGGTAATTTGTCAAAACTCAAAACAAATAGTTAACCGTCATCATGTCCTTTTTCGTAGGGCTCAGTACACTATGCAAGCCCGTATTTTCAACTCATCATGAATGAACCGCTCCATTCACAATTTCTAAACTGCGTTTACGTACAATTACGTATAATACTATTATGTGGTGTTGCACAAAAAGGGCGTGTTTGTATATATAAATCGTAAGGCGAAAGGGTGGGGATCACCTCGCGCTGGGCAACAAAACACACACACACACAATCCGAAGGAGATTCAAGCCGAGGAAAATGGGTATTTGTGTCTTTCGATTTGCACGAGTGGCGGATGAAAATGGGACCACGATTTTGGTCACAAAGGAAATCCCATTATGATAAGTGCCCTTAAAATATATAATGCATCCAACACAAAACCTGATCTTTGGCAATAATATAATTATTAGGTGAACTATTCGATAATATTATTGGTTGATGAAGGGTGATTGTGATGGGTGCATTGTGTCCACTTTTTATTGGTCCGGATTGTTATTTTCTGATTCAATAATAATAACAAATGTACGGTGAATGGTGGTAGAAAGTGAAGTTGAGTCAACGATTCAATTCATAGTGATCCAAACAAAATCAAGTATTCACGTACACAAATGCTCTGATTACAGAGCTCGGCCATCATCCCCCTAAATGAACAATGCAAACTTGTTATGCAAGATTTCATAATGTAGTTTTTAATGCAATAGCAAATAACTGTGCTGTTGTATAAAAACTACGATAAGTCATGAAAATTCAAGAACACCGCGGTTGGGTGAAAGAGAACCATTATGAGCTAAAACGGTAAACATTCCTTTAAATTCTGCCCTTCAGAAGAAAAAACACTTCAATTTCCAACACGCTTCCGAATTTATGGTTTAGCTATAAATGCAAACATCCTTTTCCAGGGACTATGTAATAAATTCGAAATCAGCTATTGATTAGTAGTAGCCACAAATTTCCACTCGATTTCTGAAGACCAATCTTCGTCACAAGGATGAGTAACAAGATTATTGCGCCAACTGACAGCTCCGAGTCATATTGATATTAACAAAACCACAATAACTAGACATCCACCGTATTATATAATTGGGCTTGTTTTCATTTTTAACCCAGTACCAGCGCGCCTGTCATTGTAAAATAGTTCCTTGTAATGAACTAAGTGAAATAAACAATTTGAAGAGATCACGAGAAAATTGAATTTTTCAACAACATCATCTTCAACACGTCCTGCGTGGTAGTTGATTACGTACTCGAACAGTTTGTGACTGTAACAAAGGTCTCTCACCATTATTCTGTATTGTTAATATGTGATACGACCAGAGGAAAACCGAAAACTTTTGTACCCCTACTCTTTCTCAAGATACAAATATGCTATGGACATGTGTACATACCTAAATATGTACCTGCAGCATGAAAATGAAAAATAGAAAGGGAGAACTACCACAGGGATATATTATTATTGAGTCGAAGAAAAAAAATATTCATAAATGGTCAAAAGTCTGTTTCTCATTCTTCTTATACAAGACTTACAACACTTTTAATGTGAAGAGTGGGGTTCAGTACAAGATATTTTTTTTTCAGATTTTCTTCAACTTTAGAGTCGTACACAAAGATATTCATACATTCCTACTCTCTCTCTCTCTTTGAAGATGACTTTTTGGTTATGTGGAATAAAAAAGGATACTCATTTTTTGGACCTATTGGAACTTGATCAGTTGTGCGCTCATTCTTGTTTTAAACCAATAATTTTTCTGTATGGAGAAGTGGAAAACAACTTCCATGTGTGCGAGTGTAACAAGACAAGCAATAAAAAGTCAAACGTCATGTCATTCTTCTTTCCTATTTACTCTCATAACTCATCCATGGCTGACCAAGCCAACGTCAAGATTTCAATTCCATTTTTTTCTGAGTGCCATAACAAAGCCATAATGGGTACACACACACGCATCTCTCACTCTCGCTTGTTGATACGACTATCACAGCATATTTTTCCTACATTTTTTTAGAGAATCGCTTGGCGCCCTCACACAACTAAATCACTTTAACTCACCTCCTAATCTTTTAATAACTCAAACTTTGTTACCGACTTTAAGCGTCGGGATGCAATGATGAAACCGTTGCAAAAGTCAGCAAAACAGGAAAAACCAAAAGTCATCTGGGGATGCGTGTGGTGCGCTATAATTTTGTTTATGAATTTTCAAAATCATGTCGAAAAGTGCAATTATGGCTGACAGGAAACCTTTAAAATGTTTGAAGCGGTTATTTTCCATTAGCAAGAGGGAGGAAGGGTGATAAAATTATATGGATGTGTGTGTAAGATCAGTCGAGCATGCTTTTCATGAAGGTAAAAAGAGGGCTGACTTTTGTCCGTAAAGAAGATGGTCAAACCCACATGCACAAACATGTTCAAATGTATCATTTTGTAGATTTTTTTTGCAAAAAAAAATCTGCACGTGTAAGGGAGCACTGTCAAGTACCTAAATGCATATCGGACCAAAGTAAAAGTTAATGAATTTCACATGTTTACGAGATGTCACCAAAACTATAGCAATCAGACAGCTCCGCGTTTTCACTGTATTTGTAGCAATAAATGCTACAAGTATTTTGTGCAAGTCGTCATCTAAAATAAAAGTCTAAATTGACTTTCCAGTTTTTAGTAATCATCTTTGTATTTGGGCAACAACTAGTGCAGTAACAAAGCAATGGTTGGAAGAAGGGCTGCTTTGTTATGACGACCTACGCCAAGTGAATCATTCCGCTTCAGTAACTGGCAACAATAATACGTTTTGAATACACCTTTTCCACCCCGTGAAACTGGAAGTTTTATTGCACAGCCTTGACATTTGCTGAAGACTGGGTTTTATTGCAATTTTTTTTCAGGCAAACTTTTTGGAGGGGAAATTAATAGGCTCATGTCAACGAATAAATATTTACAGCAGGAGTAGTGGTCGCGTAATATAATGTGTAGTAAAGAAGGGCTACATTATTGGGCAAAAAGCATCTTAGCTCTCTCGGTGAAAAGTGATTACGGAAGCTTTTTTTTTCGAAAAGTATATCACATTTAAATATTATGGCATATAGGTAGACACATTGGACGTTTTACGAATTTATGGCTCACATCTGTAAAATAATGGTGCTAGCGTCGTGGAAATACGCAAGGCTTTGTCAGGTTTGACATACCTGAAAATAAAAATCCTGACCTCTGAAACAAAACTGATGTACACATTCTCTGTTACCAAATTACTCTGAAAAATGTTTTACAAAATGATATTTAGTTGTTTTTCCTTTCTTTTTTAAAGTTTGCGTAACTTCCAGCGTCTGGTTTGTTGTGTGTTAAGCGTTCCACACGTTGTACAAATGAATTTTTTCCACCCTCCCCAATATATCATTTCAGAAGCCACGACAGCCGTCGTACTTAAGTCTCTGCAGGGAGTAAGGTGTTGAACTGCACAGGAGCTTAAGTTTATAACTCTGGAGAGTGACTCGAAAATGTGAGTTCCTCCGTCCGAGTAAAGTGGTCAGAGGGCATTTAGAGGGAGAAGAGAAGAAGACACAGCGTTTGGTTCCTCTGGTGAGCGCACCATTTTCACAGTACATTATCAAAACTGGAAACGAGCGTTGAAAAATTTGAGTTTGGTCTTCAAAATGACTTGGGAAACCACAGGAATCTTTTCGTAAATTTTCATTATTGTCTACTGTGATCATTGTCAAGAGTACGACTGCCTAATATGCACTCACATGCAACACACAAGGAGACGATAAGGGCCCTACGAGGAAAAAACCAGTATATTGCCACCACTACACTACTACTACTGCCTGCCTCTTTTTTGCCACAGGGATCCTTGTGATCAAGAAAGGACAAGAAATTATTCCCTTCTCTGATGGACAATGTGCTCACCTACTGCACACACACATTACCTCCAGGGAGAGAAATGACTTTTTACAGCCTTGCCTATTAAACACGGAAAATCTCTCTTTTTATGCGGCTGTCACCACGTTTTGAGAAATTAACGGGAATGACCTCTCGAAAGCAAGTAGACTCACAACCTAATTTTATACGAATTCTCCCCAATATTTTAGACATAAATTATATAGCTGAAAAGTGATACTCCAAGTCGTTTTTTACACTCTGGCGGTCTTCAGTCGTCAACTGGGTTATCGTATGTATCCCATATCTTCGTCATGGTTGATTGGAGCTCAAATAACGTAAGAAATAAACCAAACTCTCCTCTCGTTTTTAACACCTGACACAACCCGTTTTTCATACGGCATTCATATACATATAGATTTGCTCCAAATCACTTGTTGAATTCTCAAAGGTAAAAGAAATCGTCATGGAGGTACACAACCGACACGTCTATATTAATGTATTGTTTTTTTCACATTGACAATGGAAGTTATCGAACACGGATTTACTATCATGAAAGAGTAACATGCTTGCCTCCATCCGTCCCCTAGTATCTTATCTTTATTACCCCCGAGAAGTATTTAACTAGATGTAACACTGCCATACAAATTGTGTTCACGTCTGTCCAAATTCTTTCTGGGGATTGTCTCCCTCGCGGAGAGACGAGACTCATTTCAATGCACAAGTTTTCCAGTGAAGGACCAACCAACACATAAAGTCATGAAACAACGACTCACATTCGTGAATGAATAAACAACCTGCTGCTTTAACAAAACGAGGCGATATCGTATACAAAAATAAAACCGGAGAGAAAAGGGGAAACGAGAGATACAGGAGATAGACGAGAGTAAAAGGTTTTTGTCTCAAACCAAAACTCTCTCTCTCTCTCTGATCATCTTTGTTCCTCAAAGAGAGAGGGTCCTTATCCTATTTTCTTCTGACTTTTGGGCAAGCGAGCCTAATTACGTTTTTCAAAGCCAGCAAAATAAAGACTTCAAGTCAGATTGTTTCTATTTAGTGGTTAAAACATGACATGAGGAACGGACGTAAAAAAGACGTCGACTCAACTCAATGTGTACATGTCTTGAGGCCTGGTTTCCCAAAAGGTATGCGTACTCGATGATGGTGATATGGATGAATGTGTGCGTACTATATGGAACATGATGGGAAAATGTGATAACAATTACTTTTTAGTAGCTCCAAAAAGAAAATCTTTCACGCGTACATATACGCACGACGTGATGATCACTGACACAGGCAAGTGTTCAAAAGAAAAAAAACAACAAAGTTGAGCTAACGAAAGTATCATTATCACAATCATATTACTCCTCAGTGTGTGACAAGAATATTGCCCAGTCTCGCCCTTTGCGCCACATTCAATTGTGGATTGTGGATAACATTAGGGATTGCCGAGGTGCGTAAAGACAATTCATTGAAATGGGGTCACGACAAAAAAAAGCCATAGAGTGTCCCTTGTGTCGATTATATAATCTGAATTAATTTGGAATATATAAAATCCTAAAATGTTGTGTGGTTTCATTAGTTCAACCAAATTAAACGGATGACACTTTTCAGCATTTTGTATGTGCTCCAGCAGTTTAATTATTGTGAAATTTCATATTAACGATAGCCTTAAAGGAACGGTGCGAGAGTATGTACAATTGAAAAGGAGAAAAAAATAGTGCGGAAGCTTACCTCTTGAAATTCACCAACTTGAGCTGTGGAAACAATGACTTGGTTCTGTCTTCCACTCATGCTTCCATGAATATTTGCTTCTCCACATGAAGGAAACTTTGGGGCAATCGAGAGTTTTTTTTGTGCTGCTCACACCGCTGACAAAGCAGTCTTTGTGGAATTTACACTTCACGGAAAACTGTTCTAGCCACCCGGTTTGAAAACAATGAGTTTACAGCAAACCAACTCCGAAACTCAAAATCGGAACAATCGACTCGGTGAGCAGACGTTGGAAAGTACCGATTGTTATTATTTTCAAAATTACAGTGAAATAATACACGTCACTCATTCACCCAACTCACAGTATTGAGCATTGCCTCAAGTTTTTTTTCTTGTACTATAATTGTTTCTAAAGCTATTCACAAAACGCGTGTTTCATCATCTTCTTGGTCTTCTTCTCGGAAGTGAGTGAGTGAAGAGTCTCGTAAACCATGTAGTTTTGAGTCACTTTGTGTCGATTGACAAGGCTAATGAATTTGTACAGAGCTCATCCCTTCGTGTAGCAAGAGTCTCGTCAAGAGGATGAATTCATCATCGGAAACGGAACTTAACTTTGCTGATCAAGATGATGTCGACGGTAATGACTACTTTTCCTTCTGTTTTTTCACGTCTCTCTCAATGTACATACAACGCGTACATATCTCTCTTACTATTTTGCAAAAAAAAAACTTTAATTACGTGTAAGTACGTTTTCGTCTTTTATAACGTCTTGAGGCCTAATTATCTCCAAGGATCACGAGGAGACCGTTTATATTGTTCTGTAGTAGAAAGATTTCAATGGGAAGAGTGCTCACTTTTTGCAAAGTGCCTACACGCTGAGTCGTTTCTGCATGAGAGAGAAAAGAGACTTGAGATTTTTAAGGGCTGCTTCTACAACAACGTGGAGTTGCAAAGCTACCTATTCAATCAACACACACAAACTTACGCACCAAACACACAAGCGCTGTATCAGTGTGCGTCTCTAACCACGGAAGTGGACGAACTGAGAGACTCAGGTGAGTTGTCTCAACTCTATGTATCTGAAACTGATCCTGCGTCTACCTGTGAGCACAGCCAACCACAATAAAGCTCTCTGCTCCTACACGGTGAGACTCGTGAGAAGCACTTTGTAGACTTACGGACTTGTGTTGCACTCGTGGTTATTGTAAATGTGACTGCATCCTTTAAAAACAACGCATTCCCCCTACTTGGTTTTTCTGGTGAAGCCTTACTGAAGTAACCCTCAGGTAAGCATGCAGAGAGAGACGCAGGAGCAACCATGATATGAGTGGAACAACTCCAAGTACCTTCACAAATGCAGGGAATCTTGTCTCGCGCAGAAATGGTCGTATCCCTACTTACAGAACAATATACCTGTTGGTAATCCTCGAGTTATCGAGGGGCAATTCATTTCCATGCATCCTTCGTGGTCAAAAGGGAAAACACACGACAGTCTCCACTTTGAATACATCTACGTGGTTCAGTTTTTAACTCGTTTTTCAAAAGGGGTGAAATGGTGTTGAGAGTCGAGAATCGTGAAAATATTGTATACATATATATATGCATGCAGGGGAAAAGGGAACAATGTCTTTTGCTCTGGGGCTGCGTAGGTAAATGAAACCATTCTTGTGGGGCCTGGCACAAATCGTTGCATAAAAATGCTATGATGATTATTGGTTTTGAGAAGTATGCATCCTGTGATAATCGTGTGCAGATGTGCAAATTGCATGGGCTAAGCGGTTAAAGTCGGGGACGGAGGTTTATGGTATACCAGAAATTTAAAAGTTAACGGAGAAAAGCAAATATTACTTAACACCAATTATTTCAGCACTCAGGAATTGTAACGCTTTCGCTTGTCATCATCATAAAATACTACGAGTCAACTTGTGATTGTTAAGAAATAATTTTCTTTGTTGCTACTATGGTTATATATAGTTCTACAAACTTATAACGTCCAGTAACATTAAGCCAGTGAGAGGTCAGGCGGAGTACTGCTGACAACTCCAACTTCTAGAACCGATATCCAAAAACCCAATGACCTACTGATAAAACTTTACAATTCGAATTCTTGACATTAGAGCAATCAAACGTTTAAAAATGTTTCCAATTAGGTATGTGAACGTTTAATTAAAATGCTAAATATTTCTTGTATCATTTTAGGATTTAATTTCCTTTGCAATTTAATTTGAAACAAAAGTCACTGGTACTCGGCAGTAGCCTTCGTAATAGTTTGTTGGCGTACAATATATCAAAACCAGAAAATACATAATACCATGTAACCTGTGCTATTGTTTAGATGATTAGAACTCAAATTTGTACTTGCCTCAGCTTAACCATTGAACTTGAGGCGTTAAAATGTGCATGCGCGTATACCACTATCGCTTCCCGATAAGATCACAGAACAATGCAGCTACCTTGATTTCATTAATATCTGATAGCTTCTCAGTAGAATGAGATTGGTAAAATATTTATAAAAAAAAACATATTTTAAACACATTTCTACCGATTAATAATATTTTAATTGCCATTAATAAAACTGCAGTGAGCATCATAAACACTGATTAAATTAAAACTTGATGGTGGAATAGCAGTAAAAGAAAGAAACAAGCATAAATCTTGGCAGGTGGCAAAACGACGGATATCCTCATCCAGAAGCAAAAAAAAACGTTTTATGCGAGTAAATTACAACTTTTGCACGAGGCAAAAAGGGCGAGTGCGTATGGAAGGAAAGAGGTTGGAATTGGTTCCAAACTACATTTTGCCTCATTTTAATATTAAATTTTAATACGACAGCGTCTTCTTGTAAATATGATGAGGAGACGAAGAATCCAGGAGGCACTGTTATTTATTTCAAGAATCTTGACGATATCAAAATGAAAATAGGCAATTACCACAAAAATAATAATAGCAAAAGGAAGATGGTCTTCGTGAAGTATGCATAATTACAGGGCATGCGTTTTTTTGGAAAGATGTTATCTTTTTGCAAGAACAATGACAACAAAAGAAAAGAAGCTCATGCTTTCAAGGGTCTTGAGTGTCCATCAACAGGTCCAAGGAGTGGAAAAAATATAATATCTTTACACTGTGAATATGAATGAAGGGAGTGGATCATCAAATCGGAAGTAGTCGTCATCAAAACAAGACAAGAAGAAACAACATTCATCCAACACTCGTTTCTGAGGAAAACGTTCTCAAAGTTAGTCATGAGCAACGCCAAGTATCAAGTTCAATGAAGTCACTTTGGCATTGAATTCATGTAACTGGAAAGAGAGAGAGAGAGAGGAAGAGGGTTAGCGTACAAAACTAATACATTTTAATTTCTCACCAGAGAGGAGATGCTGCAAACGTGTGAAGTGATGAGGAGGCAGTTGACCATAAAACTATTACACGACTTCATTCTTTTACAATTACCTAAAAATAAAAATATCCGTGTGCACAAGCCCATGTATGTATCAACAAGAAGAGCCAGTGGAAACGGTGGTCATGCTCAACTGCCGCCACACTTCTGTACTAACTTGAATAGTGGCGAAACGATGATGACGACGACAACGTAAAAAAGAGCTACATATTCTCCTTTTTGGATATAAATTGTAACGCATTCATAACACAGGTTTAACTCACAAGTGGTGACTATAACATAATCATAATTAAAATATATGAGCAATGTTTTCTATGTGACTTCTGAAACCATCGTGACCTTTTGTTGGATTTTTTTTGTGAACCATACACACCACTGCCACTTTCCTGCAGAAAGGGGGAAAACAATGATGCCAAGATTTGTGATGTGATTAGAGTTTGAGTCGTTTTAATAAAGATGGTTAATCACGATAAAGGCTCGTCGTAGTGTGGTGCATGTGTGTAAACAAAGAGGAAGGAACCCTTTAAGCGCAATGATATGTAAGCCGGATCAAAAGCCACGTTGAGTCAGCGTTCATATATAAAATTTTACTGCTAGAGAATATTAATATAGTGATGAGATAAATTTGGTAGAGTTGAATACAGTCTCCAATTCCAAGTATTTCGTGTTTAGTCACAACGTCGTTATATTTGTGCGCAGATATAAGTACGAGGTAGTGTGCATGGGATGAAATAACGTTAAAATACGAATTGTTACAAAGAACGTATAGTAAAGTAACTAAAGTATAATACTCTGTGGTGGTGCCCTAGTCCAAGGCTGTTTACTAAACATAGCCTTTGGCATGGCTGCGACGAGCAAGAAACGTACTGTGAAATAGAATCACTCAAATATCAAATTCAAGTGCATACGGCATTCATCGCGTCATGCCAGAGTGGATCCTGAGGACTGCTTCAACAAAGAGCTCTAATATCGTTTACAAAATGGACAGATAAAAAATAAGAACAACTGTTAGAACATTTTATTTGTTTTAAGGAAAGTGAACTTATTCTAGGTGAAACACGCTCGTAACAGCAGTGATCTATATGATACGAAAACGATTTCCTACTTGTTTCAGTGTACAATGTACACATGCGTGTGTTGCATTTTATGCAGTATGCAGCAGTAATGTCTTGATGCAAGCGATTCAGCACAGTTTGCAATGTTGCCTCATCTGAAATATTAAATAAGTGCTTTTCCGACGCACTGCGAGTGTACCTCACTCAATTTGTAAGTGCATTTGTTACTACAGCCTCACAAATGCCGATTAAAAGTCGATGATATAATCAGCGGAATTTAACATTGAAATCGCGAGATTTTGTCGATGATGTCTAACAATGTAGCACCTCCATTTCTAACAAATCGGCTCAATTTCTCATTCGGCACGTTTGAAATTGTACCTGCACCATGCCAGGCCACAAATTTATGGCATAAACCTATAAACAATTCGAGTTTAATAAATATTGCACATTTGGAAAATCTGACTGACGGAGTGATTTGTTAATCTTTCATTTCAGCCTTCCCACGGTTATTGCAATGCGCTGCCATTAGTCTACCGGTGTATATAAGTCAATTATTTTTGGTAAATTACGGAACATTCAAAGAACGCCTCCCACACGAATACATTGGAACTTCCAAGCAACTCTTTTTGTCTGTTCAGGCGCATTGTAAAAGAAACAGGAGAAACCAGGCCGTGTAAAAGTGGTAACGTTACCATTTTCTTTTTAAAGGCTGCACATGCAGGTGCATAGCTCGCATGGCATGAATCCATCTCCCCTGAAGTGGATTACATAAGTCTTCGCATATTATCATCGCAGACAGCTCATCACTTCGCAAGCAGCCTGAGCGTTTACAATAATAATATGAGCGAACGTGCAAAGCAGAATGCAGGGCAACCTCATGGTATGTATAATGAAATTATCCGTTCTGAATGAAGCACCGTATGAGAAGTTACGTGACAATTAGAGTACAATCTACACAGTTTCAAGCAACTGCAACTGCATTTTTCAACTCCATGCGTCTGAAATAATCCTGACGTGCTTTTGTAAACTTTCATAGACTTTCCCTACAAACTGTGTGCACGCAGCAGGGCAAGCACAACATTTTTATGGTATACTTTAATTAAGAGTGTCCTTTTAATTACACGCGAGATTATCTGCACGTTTTTTTCCTCAAATGATAAACCTTTCTACATACTGCTTCTTACAACAAAAAAATCACTGTCAAAAACCTTTACTATTTACGAGATCTACGAGATCACCTTGTCATTATCATCATGGTCTGACTTCACAGAAAGTTCATCACGGAAAGGAAAAACGTACGTCATTTTTAAAGAAGCTGGTGAGAAATGCGTAAAATTTCAAACTTGAAGGAGAAAGGGTCATTGTTCATTTTGTCGTGCTGAGATTCACAGAGATAAAAAGGTCCCTGTAATTAAACACTGCATTTAGGAGCATTTGTACGGTTTTTCTGTCATTTATGACGTACACGTTTTAGTACAATATCATGTTGAGAACTCATTCACGCTTTTCCCTGTATTAGAAAATATTTTTTTTTTTTAAAGATTTGACAACAGACTCGATCGATTGCTCTAGAAGCAATCATCATTAACTTTATTTATAGCATTTTAGAACGCTATAAATCAACAAATCACAAGTAGTGGGTCGATCAAATATTTGGGAATCAATTAGAGTACACTGCGTTCTCCTTCATTTACTTCCTTAAGCAGAGAAACTAGACAAATTGCGTTAATAATAATCAATTTGCATTGTGTTTAAGTATTTCGCCGAATTTGACCCACACACACAGATGGAGCACAGTAAGCAGAACACTAATTTTACACACGGCAATTTTCGCATCGATGTACCCTCGTAGTAGTGACTAAGAAAAGGAATAAGCCAAGATTTTTTTTTTCAATTCTTCTACAACCTGACGTAAATGAGACATGAATCACAGCACAATGCAAATACAATGTGGAGTACAAAACTTGATACGTGTAGTTAAGTGTTACCTTTACGACTACCAGAACATGAGGTACTATTTAATAGGAGCTTCATCAAACTTGATATCCACATTATTTAATACTGTGTCTACATGAGCACCTGTACGAACTCCTAAACCAAGTGGTGCGTTCACTGTGCACATTGCACTGGTGCAACAAAAACGCATCGATTCATTCATGATATCTGGGCAATCTACATTGCACTTTGATTTTCAAAGGAATGTGATACATTAGGACAATCATGTGTGGGGCTGTGGTGTAAAGAAGTCCGTTGAGATATGTAGTAGAGACCCGTGAGTTGTTAAATGTGACACCAGGTTGAAATCTGATCACCTCGAGCTTGTCCATACGACACGAGCTTGTGAAGCTAACTGCCACCAGTTGAATACATATATGGCATGTGGCGGACGATGGCAGCTCATTTGTCGTGTCATTCATTTACCTGTCTCAAGAATAATGCGGATGTTTTCTTACAAATGTACAAGGTTTTCGAAAGTCTTGGAGGGTTTCATGGAGTCAGCTACTCGTCTGGGAGGCCTTAACTTGAAATATGAGCTGAAGCTAAGTCACGCGTCTAAGCAATATGCTTTTGAAATGCTGGATAGAGTCACCCAATCACTAACCTATTATGTCACCTTGCCAGTTTTCAGTCACAAAGACTTCCAGCTATTACAAGTGCAGTGTTGCTTATACTTTGAAATAATTATGAAGAAAGTAGCAATACACGTTTTCATTTAAAGTACCACGAACTGAAGCGAACTGCGGATTCATTGACGAAATTTCATTCATACTACACCATATTTTTTGTTCGTTCATTCCTACTCTGGTGAGAAAGCACAGTTCTCGTTTACACTGTCTGACATAAGAGGAAAAAGGGATTCTGAAATTGGAAGTGAAATATGACTTACATCATATTCAGCTCACAGATTTGTCACAGTTTACAATGTGCCCTGTCCTAATCTCTTACATTAAGGCACAATAACACACATTTACAAACCGGCCTCCACGTTTGTCAAATTCATGTAATTCCTTGCCTTGGCTTCCTTAGCATTCCAGTCCAGGAAAAAAAGAGGTGTGCAGGAGGAACGCACAAAAAACCTTTGCTGGTGATCATTTGTCTTGTAACTGAAGATGCCCATAAGAATACCCTTGAAGTTTGGCCACACGAGATAATTTATTGCTAGTTGAACTTCAAATTGGTGTGGTGGTCAACAACGAAGATCATCCAGATTCACAGTCCTTCAACGGACAATCATCAAAATAGGATGAAAATATACAGACTTTACTAAGTATTTTGATGACGAGTAAAAAGTACCACTTGTTGTACATCCGCTCTACATCTCTTTTAAGCCAACTAAATTTGAGCAAAAACAAATAGAAACATTAAAATGATTTCGTTGGACATTAGGAGAGAAAGATTTCCCTCATTTTCAACAAAATTTTTCGCCTTGAGACAACTAGCTAAATCTCAGATGGACTTATTTTTCACATTCATTTTAGCCTTTTGCAATCGAATACGCATCACAACCACATAATACGACCATATCTGTGCCACTTTTTGAGACGTCATAACTGCAGGATTTATGTGTGCACTGCATTTCAATTCATCAAATCGTAATTTCCTCATTTGCCGTGTAGGTGCATTTGCCTTTTTTTTCTAAAACACATGGACAACCTGATGATGATTACTGTAGAGATAATGTCCGCCAACGTTTTAGGAAGAGATTCAATGTCATGCCAACATTAAGGTTACCATTTTACACACAAACCTCATCATCTGCTGTCTATACCATATTATGACTCATTCCGGCTATGTACCAACCTGTGGAAAAAAAGTTTGTACGGACAACTTATAAACTGACTACCTCAAAATTGAAATTTTTAAGTCATGCATTTGGGCGAGAAAAACTCCACTTGGTTTGCAACTAAAATCAGTAATCTGTTTGATTCCCAATCGTAAATAATGGCTCAGAAACAATGATTTCAGGCACCAGGGTAATATTTTTTGAAAGAACATTGTGGGGGAGCACAAAGTCTTAAAAACGGAGCAGACACCACTGTCAAGGAATTATTAGGACACATCAGTGTCATCAAGTATCTAGTTGAGCCCTCCTTAATCTGTACCATCTTCCATGCAGTCTCTGGTAGGTAAACGTTACTTTATTGGAGGTGCCACTGCCACACAAGTAGTGTGGTCATGGTCTCTGTTTTCTTGCGTTCCTATGTTGAGTCTCGCTGTTGGGAACAATCATTAAAAAGACCCTTCAAACAACCAAGTGGAAGATTCAGGTTGAATTCAAGTTAGCTAACAAGCAGAGTACACGGTACGGTGTCAAATGGAATTTATTGGTTCGTCCAGGTGATCTTGAGAAGCAGGTTGTTCGTTTTCTCTGCAAGGAAAACAATACGTTTAATGCGCATTGACAACGACCAGCTAAATATAGTTAATTTTTTTTCTTGGTTGAGAACGCAGTACACCCTTTTCTAGGACGGATTCTTTTTAGGATAAAATATGCATGCCAGAGATGAATGGTGACCAGTAATTGAAGTTTCTTAGTAACTGCTTGGCAACTTGTGAACACATTCTTTAACCCTTTTTACAGTAGTGATTATTACCACGAGGCCGGCAAGCTGGTTTGTGGATTTTGTTGTAAATTAATGGCTATCTGCGATTTTGTCGTTTGTATGAAGGCCTAGATTTCCAGGCAAATTTTTGGTATCTAGATATGCGTATCAATTCTATATTCCTGTGCTTAACCTTGAACGCACATCGATATCTTATTGAGTGCTCTCCAGGGGAGGCATAACGACAACAGGTACTCGTACGTTCGGATTTTATGATGTGTGGGCGATACAGACACGACATGTCAAACGGTGTATCCATGTTAATTGGCAAATTCCAGGATGGCGTTTCACCAAACCAAAATGAATATGAATGATTTGTCCATTTTTGGCATGCAAATTGCACTCGATTTTAGGATGGAGGTACAAGGGTTCTCTTTTACATTAAAGGGATTGTTATGTATGCATATGTTTTCATGACACACCAAAAGCACAGACCTGTTAAAAACAATTGCTGAATCGTCCAATACTATTTTACACTTGGTTCCTAAAATTAGAGACTTTTTCAACTCCTCCATTCCTTTAAAATATGGTCAAAATATTTTTACAACACCTTAGATGATACCAACCGTGTTGACACATATTAGTATACGAAGCTATTTTGTCAAGTCTTCAAACACTTGCTGTATCATAACAAAATATGCATGATTGGATTCAAAATAGAGTTTATTGATAAGGGGAACTCTCCGAAATGTTCCACGAAATACCGAGTTTTGCCACAGCTCCGTGTCTGCACTGAAGGGGATAATGGTAGAAGAACCAATCTTCCAAATTAGAGAAGCAAAACGAAAAGTTATTTGTTTCCACCGTTTAAATTGTGGAATGACCGCCGCTTTGATAGACGGCCATCGTCACATAGAAGTCACTTGTACGTGATTCCCTCACTATATTCGAAATCGAGACTTCACGGTCCATGTTTACAGTCATCATTTAGGAATCTTCTTTAAAAGTTTCGGTACGACTCCAGCAGTTTCAGCAGAAGTAAAACTGAAGTTTCAACAATTTATCATGTCTCAAAATTGTCAAAGTTTGTCATCTTGGGATATGCGAGACTAGATATTTGATATGAACAAGAGGATTGCCCTTATTAATAACCTCATTTTGAACCAATGCATGCACACTCCTTAACATGTAATAATTGGCAACAGTTTAAAAACTTATCGAAACACCTTCGTATCTAAAAGAGGTTCTTCGACTCTTGTA
The DNA here is from genome assembly GCA_027743745.1 of Alloscopus bannaensis. Lineage (NCBI taxonomy): Eukaryota > Metazoa > Arthropoda > Collembola > Entomobryomorpha > Entomobryidae > Alloscopus > Alloscopus bannaensis. The sequence goes on along the minus strand of JAHZMW010002173.1, from coordinate 18,146 downwards.
AAACTTTTATTTTCAAACTCAAGATGCCCACAACCTTTTTCACATTTAGGACGGATTCTTCGTGGAGGGAGATCCAACAGAATATTTATTTTGCTTTGAAGTATTATTATTTTTATAGCTCCCATCGTAGTAAAATCCGTGGTGCAGGACTTGCGCGCGCGGGTGAGAAATCATTTTAATTCTGATCCCCTGATGCTTTCTGTCAAGCCTTGACAGATTAAATGTTTAATATGCACACAACATCACAACGTGGTCCGACATTTTTCACGAGAAAGTACAATTTTGGTAAAACTCATTCACCCTCCTACAACCGCGTCCATGGAATGCATCGCACCACAGTGCGCAGATCCTGGGAAACATGATGATTGGATGTCAGAACGAGAATATACCTAACCAACTAGAATAGAGTTTCTCAGGAAAAGAAAACTTCCCAACCACCCACAAAATTTAATTTACTACACTAATATTTTGTTGAGGTCAGTCCAATATCTGAAAGAACAAGGTATTCACTGCTTGACACTCGTAAAATGGAACATTTATTTCTGAAGGTCAGTGCTAAGAAGGTAGGAGCTGTCATCTCATCAACAGTAAAAGGCGGGTAGTATTGCTTGCAGTACTGTGGTGCAGTATGATGAAATGGATGCGGATAGAATGATTACACTTCACGCACCAAATGAAATGTGATTACCATGTGCGATGATAGCCTGGCAAAGGGTCAAATTGAGGTGATGCTGTTGACAGCACATTTGAACATGTAAGAAAAATGTAAATTTATGTGCCCATGACTTCATCGTACAGAGTCAAAAGAGAAAAGGAGCGGAGAGCTTCATCAAACCCCAATACTTTGAGTTGGCCCTGAAGATTTGCTGGTATTGAAAAGTTTTCATGATGTATTTTTCCACCAAAAATGCAACTGCGACTAATAGTACAAAAATTAGCATTTGTATTGCCATACGCGCGAATTTGTATCTGGAGTGAATCATTTCTCAGAGACAAAGAGTATAGCTATAGATAGGTTTGCGTAGGCGTAAAAAATGGCCAATTTATGAAGTAACTGCGAGCGGCCTAATATAACTCGTTTTATGGACTAAGATTTTCAAAGTTCATAAAAAGATAATGCGAAGAGATGGAGATGTATGAATACAGTAAATGGACTGCGATAGCAATTATTGGTGATGATGTGTTAGTTAATTTTCAGACGTGTAAAAAACTCTCTGGAGATGGTAATCAAGTGCCAGTTGTCATCTCTCTCAGTACAAAGATGACGACATGATGACTGATTATCATACAATGTTCTATAAAATAATTTCACTTTTCATGCGAACGCACACAGCAAAGTGCGAGTTGAAATGGGGGAACAGATTCATAAAATGATTCTCTGCTTCGTTGTGAAGGAAGGAATGCCCGTAAATGGTAAAAAGCGAGAAAATAAAGGGTCTAGACGACGTAAAGACATCCCGCCTTCACCCTTACTTTTCGCATGTTAATGATTTTTGTTAGAATGTCGGAGCGTGGAAACGATGCGTCTGATCACTGATTATTATGACCTTGTCAAGCATGAATTGGGGAAGAACGCATATTATTCAACAGGTTCACTTGAACCTGAAGCTCGTTACGATCCGTTGTTTTAGGAAGATACGAAGGCCTACGAAACTAAACGTGAAAGGAAATTATATGCGACCAACCGTGTGTTAATAAGCATATTAGCAAGCATCATAAATGCTATTAACTACAACCAATGGATTAATACAGACATGCCTTTTATGTAACTACTCGATTTTATCTACCGAATCGTCGCTTTCGTTGACAGCCAATCCGTGATGTCACTTGATATGATGAACTGACGAGATTAGGGGTGATGTAAATCATGTGTATATTAAGTACTTCGTTGTTTTAATCAGTTTGAGGATGGCCTGTCGGTGAGTTTTGAGATTGATCACAAGAGATGAACCACTCAAGAAAAGACGAAGGTACGCTGTCCTGGGAAATGAGCCAAATTTCTAGTGGAATTTTATCCGAAGCAATGGCTACAACTCAAGATTAATCGATTGAGCTGGGCCATATTATTGACAACTGTTTCATGAACCAGATTGATCACTACAGGAGGAACTCACTTGAGTTCTGCAGTGTCTAACATCTTCATTTTGCTGACAAGATGAACGTCATCATCACCACAACGTGATTAGCTTGAGAATTGTGAATAGACATTTTTTTAAAAGTTTTCTGAAGGTTATTCTCTGTTAAAAATATTTCGAGCCAAAAGAAGTTGAAATGAGAGATGATTAGAGAAAAATTGTTTACTCAACAAAATGCAGAGTCTTGAGCAGAAAAGTTGTAATCTCCAAGAGGCTGAAGAATACTCAATTTGACTGAGTCTTCGAACCATTTTTCTTCCCTTAAAAATCCACAAATGAACTAGTCATTAGCTGTGTCAAAAGCGCATCATTCTCAAAATATATTATACTTTCCACAGTTGATAAAGCAGTTAGCATGCATAATTTTTTCGTGCTTAAGGACCACTAGTGAATGTGCACAATCGTTTTGGATAATAATGGTTGACTTTTCACTCCCTCATTTGTGAGTATTGTACACAGTATGCATGCATTGTCAGGCAGTATGTGGATGCTACATATTGCAGAAGAAGAAGAAGAACGATTCTACGTTTACACGATCTAGACAGATTGCCGTAGTATAACAAATTGTTACCAATTTGTGGCGTAATTTTTCCATAAATGGTAGAAAACATGCGATGATGCGAAGGTGAAAAATCAGAGAATATCTCTAAAAAAACGAGGAACAATACTTACAGGTTGTTTCCACGTACTTAGGAAAAGGTTGCTTTGGTCATCCTGAATGGCGTGCTTACGCATGCAAACCCTTAGGATATTGTCTTACTCTCTGGAGGTTGTTATTTAACGTGAAGTACATGAGGAGGCATGTCACAATAACTCTTCGTAATTCGTGTTATAAATGTTCGTACCGAAGAATGGACGAGCACGCAGCACTGTATGACGTATTAATAAAGGGTTGGAAACATTTTAATCGTCAATATGAAAAATACATTTGTACAGCTTTGACTATTTTATGGCACGACAGAATTCATAATAATGCTTGCGCTTATTATTATGCAGCTTTCTCTTCAAGTCCATTTCAGCCTGAGAGAGCAGAATTTGGGAGTTGGGTCAGACTGGCAACTGTACAGCACACGCCAAAAACGTAAAGCAGAAGTGTGTTGCAGTCAAATTTCTTATATTGGAGGCAAAGAGGTATTTTAAGAGAAGTATTTTAAGAACTAACATTCAAAAGTTGAGGCATGCCTCTAGTCCGAGAGATGATGAATTTGTAATGCGTTTAAGCTCTTAATCATACGCGCACCATAAATGTTGCAATCTTACAATGTGGAATACTGGAAATATTTCTAAATAATGTTTGGTACCGGAGGTAATAGTGTAAGATGGAGTACAACTACACATCACTAAGACACAGCATCAAAATTTAGAAACCTCTCAGGGTATTATAAAAATCACCTATAAACCAACAAAAGGGGTTTTAAATGATTTAAACCAAGAATGATTTTAAAAAACGAGAAGTGTCGAAAGACTTCAAGTCTCATATTGATAAACATGCATGCATTATTTTATGCCTAAATATACATAGTTATAGATAAAGAAATTGATCGATTGCCTTGAAACCCTGAAAATGTGAATTCTAATTTTTGCGTTTCCTGGGAAATTCAATAATTTTACACATAAATCACAAAAAACTCAAACCGTGTTAAAAGAACAGTAGATAACCCTTCATAAATAGTGGATTATTATTACTACATTCTAAAAATAGACTACTCTGTCTTTTTTAACTCCAAGTAGAACAAATTAGAAATCGAAACCGTCAACTACAGGTAAACTTTTACAGGCTCATTTTCTGTATCTACATTTTGTCATTACAACAATACCGACTCCACTTGCTACACACACACACACGGATTAGCTTAAAATCCACCATTACCTCTTTCAACAATTTGAATAGTAATAGGATGCAATGTGGGACTCACACTGACCGCTTCGGTTCCGACGTTGTTCAATGTTGATATATAAAAAAATAGTTATAGGCCTCATTCCTTATCCTAGTCACATACCCTTCTTTTGTTCTTCTGCACACCTTGTAAATGACAGAGAAATTATTGACATTGATACTAATCCATTCGCAAGACTTTGTGAAACATGAAATGCTGAGCTACAACAAACGTCGAAATGGAAAGTGAGACTGGACCACACACTCCTCACTAAAGTAGAAATAGCTCCCTTCATTCCCGTTACAAGCCTTCGTGCCTCTATGCTAAATCGTGTGACAACTACCTGCCAGCATCCTTTTCCCGTTTAAAACGCTCACAGGAAATGAGAAACCCAATTTGACGTGGACGACGGTCAAGGCGATGAAAATAGCTTGGTTTAACCCAACCCGGGATTGAGACAGAGTGTGAACACGTTTCATTCAAGTGGAATGTAACATTGTCTGTATAGGGATATGTTATGCCGGTGATGATCACATTGTCCGTTGTTTCTTCGCGTAAGTGATAAACTGTATCGCACAGTGAGCATTGTACAAAGTTCACAGGTATGATCATACAACTATAATTCGTCGTTGTTAACACTTGAGCACAATTCCACTTGCTGCATGTGAGTGCGTATGTGTGTGGTTTACCATCAAATCTTTGTCTACGTTTGTTTCTTCTTCTGTTTACTGTCCGCGTTAGAAGTGGGCCACTTCATTAGGTCCATTACTGCAGTTGAGTTGGAAGCTGGTTGACTTCCATTTTCCCCTTAACACTCGAAAAGAAACGGAGGTGCAAACATTATTCCCTCAAGACGATATATTTGCCGTCAACGTAATGTCGCATTGGCTCATTAATAAAAAAGTGATTAGTCCGGCGAAGGAAAAGTGTCGACGACTTGGACGTCTATAAAGCAACTTATCTAGTCGTAAAGTCGGCTCAATTCTCAGCGGTCATCAGTGTCGTTCATGCAGTGCCTCTCGTGAATTTGTGGACAGCCGTTGTCAGAGTTGCAAAGTGCGATTGGGGGGAAGTTGAACCGTGTGACACACATTTCATCAAAATGACACTGAAAAGGGTGAGACTAAGTCCCTCACTCACAGGGTCTACATTGTTATCCTTGCTAGCTTTAATAGGATCAGGGTTGAGTCATGAAGTGGACAACTCGACTGAAGATTTCTTCAATCTGATGAATGGCAACAGTAATGCTGTCCAGTTTAGCAATGTACTGCCAATTCTATACGACACGTCAGGGATTGATGGTGAGTTGCAAAAGGAGTTGGCTCAAGGGGTGTTGGTAGCTCTACGTGTGTTAGAGAAATATGGAGAGCTTATTCGCCCTTTGTTTATGGACTTGTCCAAGCTTGGGCAAAGTCCGAGAGCTGAGGCCATGGAAAAATGTGCGAAAATGTTCGTCGCGAATCAGCTCAAAGTGGGTGTCAGTTTACTGGAGAGTGACGACTTGGCCAAGTTTGCACTTGCATACAGCAACAAAGTGGAGAACGGTGACGCGAGTAGAAGTGAGAAAGAGAAACTCCATATTTTTACCCCGCGTCCGCACCGCTCACAATGGAAGGCCCCGGAAGGGGTGGCAATCAAATGTTTGCAAATGAGTGAGGAATCCCGCGCTGTCGCCCTGCTTAACCGAGTTGGGCGGGTGGGAGTGCGCACCCTCATCCCTATTCTGGATGGGGACTCGTCCTCCCAAATGGAGATGCTCGAGGTGTACAGTGAGTTGGGAAAGAAGGGTAAATACGGGATCAAGCTCACGAAACCCATATTTCTCAGTGATCCAGTTCACTCAAATAACCTGAGGAAGATCCTTCAGGAGTACAGTGGCTTTCATGAGCAGCACCTCACCATCCCTGATTTGACCAATGACACTGACCTCAAGCCTGGAGTTCTACTTTTGGCCAAGAAGGGAAGTCGGCTCGCGATGAAAATTGCTTCAGAGAAGAACCACCTACTGTTCAGTTGGTTCAGTCCGGATATCATTGATTTTGAGGAATGGGTGTATGGACAAAGTTCGGGCATGACTCGCGACGAGGACGCAGTCCAAGCAAAGAGTGCATCACAAAAGGACAACGGAGCGGTAGGAAGGAGCAGCTTGTTTGGGTTGTACACGGTGAATTTTGTTGGCTCAAAGGGCTGGGATAATCCACTCAGGCGGAGGGTTCTCCGCGAACTCACCACGTTTGCAGGTATCATTTTACAAATTGAATGAATGTAATGGAACATGACATCCATACCGGCATCCTTGATACGCTTGTCATACCTACTCTGAAGATCAGGATCATGCAAGTACCATTGATTTACGAAATGTGTGCATAAGGTCATGGTTTCTTTGGGTTAGTAACTCTCATTTAGGGCAGTGACAATCCCAGGTGTCAAACAGAACGCTTAGCCAAATTGTATAAAGCCCCCGCTAGGAAAACCTGTTCTTCTATTAGGGTAAAAGATGGGTTTACGTTTTCAAGTTGCTATTTCCAGACGACCTAATTTTGCTTCATAATTTTTTTTCAAAATCAGGAAAATGGCAGGATCATAGAAATGTGTCAACTGTCCGACAACCTGTGAACAGATTGAATGACTTTTTATTAATATGATTGTTTTGATGAACAGAATAATTTTTGCTACTTAATTATTTATTGAAAACTACATGCATTCATATTACTGAGTTATGCTAAATTTGGTCAAAGTTTCAAACCGTCAAAAATGCCAAAGGTCACTGAGCCAAGGTCGTCAAAAAATCTCTGGAAATGGGTTAATAAGGAAAATGAGACCTTTGATTATCTCTATTCAATCGGTTTATTCAAAGAACAATGAAATTTGACGTTTGTTTCAATGGGGTCACTAGTTTTGCTAATTCGGTGCATCGAAATTCACATGAAATGGAAGACCATTTTGCATCAATCATGTGCCAATCTGGTTTTATTATCATCGAATTAAGGAAATCATGCAAGCTGAGAGTAAATGAATTCTTCAAATAGTGACTCGGTAGTTGATTTCAAACAAACAAAAACGTCATGCAATGAAGTAAGCATGTATGTAGACTGTAGACCTAAGAACACTTGAAGGTGCCTGTAAATGTGACTTGTGAAAAGTATTTATTAGCATCACACGTAACAACACTTTGCAATACCTGTCAAACACATTTTTGCCATGCATTCCTCGAGACGGCTACACTGCAGAATAAAGTGACACAAGTCCATTACCATCTCATTGAGACAAAGCCTCCGCAGTTGTCGAGCAGAAGGTAAGCTCAAATTAAAAGGCAAATAAATACACATAGAAATGATCTTGAGACGGTTCTTTCAAGTCATCCAATTCGAACTAGTTCAGCGGAACAGTTATTGGGAAACGGTTTTCACCTTCTCAGTGGAGTAGGGCAATGCAATGCATCATGCTTGCAGTACCTAATGTTGCCATAATCGTGCTTGACGCATGGTGTTTTACACTGTCACTAAGCTTTGTTTTCTGAGGTGGCATGTACAATGATGATGACCATGTCATGACGGAAAGTGACGTGATACACACACGGTTCTCTATGTGAAATGATTTAGAGCTTTCATGTGATGTAGGTACAACCCCCAGGATTCTGACCTCTGTTCTCACGTATGACGCGACGTGGCTCGCTAGGGACTTTATGAAGCAGGAAGTTAGACTGCCCAAAGCGGGATTGTCGGGGCTCATTGACTTCAATGACAGCGGCTTCCGACGAAGTGGGACTTACCTGGGCACGTCTTCCGTGTCTAGCCTCACCGCCTCCACAGTGACTCTGTTGCAACCCTCAATGTGGATTCTGGAAGACATTGCGACAGTCACAGAAGTCAAGGGCTCTTCCGCAACGGTGACCGACTACGACGTGGCCACGTCTGCCATCCTTCAAAACCGAGAACTGATGACAATTGCAAACTCTACGAGAACGGAAAAGGGTTGCAAGGAGCACTTGATGAGCGTCGTCACCTATGACCCATTCAATCAAATGCCATATCATTACTTCTTCAGTGAGAAGAATCTGCCAGAGACAATTGTCGTACCGAATGGTCAAGGATTTGGAATCACATTTGTGTGCACGCATCTCCAGGATGAGAGCTCGGGAGGAAGTGACAACGGGAGCAAAGTGGGGAAACCGGACGAGGATGTGCTGTACTCCACTTTGGAGCTGGCGTGTACTCCAGGTCAAAGACTGACGCATCCTATTAACTGCTTCCGTTCCAAAGTCCACCAAAGGGTGAGGCGAGACGCTGGAAGTGAGCAAGGAAATCTTGTGCCCAACGTCCAGTACCAGTACAGCTTGACGAACAATGATCCATGGACTCCGCACAATGTGAACCAATGGGCAAACCGAAAAGAGGATACGCCAAATCAGTACTACTACCAAGCGTCAAACAGAGACGATTACCAGGTGCCTGCCGTGACTTTCGGTTATCAAACAACGTAAGTTTTGAGCTGTCATTAAACTTTGACACAAACGTTTTTAACATGGAAATATGTATGCAAGTGTCACTAAATACTGAAACGTTGCGTATAACTTGTCCCTATTCCATCTGTATTTGTTAGGCGACTTGATGTACCAATTTCGGAAGAACCTGTAACTCCAGCGCCTGCACCACAAACCTCAAAACTTCCAGAGTTGCGTCAAATTCTAAAGGCAGCAAAACCGTTCGTAGGCTCTTGCATAGGATCCAGTACTGGATGTGCCATGTGTGTGCTTGTGCTCGGCAGACTTCCCCTTGGTGCACTTCCAGCCGCCTGCACAGGTCCTTGCTTTGTGGGAACATTTGGAAGCTGTGGCAGTTTACTGGGAAGAGTTTTTTCAGAAACCACCGTTATCTGCACGGAGCTGTTCCGACAGGGTTTCCTCGACTCAGAAACGTTCATGGCGGATGCGGAATTTGGCAAGTTCATGGCTGAGTCATCGCCATACACTATGGAGGTGAGTTCTCTTGATTCTTTAGCTGACATTCTTGAAGAGACATACAGAATAGGCGTAGACGTCTTATCGGAAGATTTGTTTTGTTCGAAAAATATTTATTGACTTGCGGTAACAAATGTATTTTAACACTCATAATATTCGATTGCGCTATATTTCCTGTTGTACTGATGATTATATTACATGCGTACCGATATACCGGTTCTTCGGGATCGGAGATAAATAGGATATACTGCGATAATTAAATATAATTGGTATATGTAGTTATATAGGCACCACGACCTTAGCAAACACACATTCACAGCACTCGATTTCGATAACAGATTGCAGTTGAAGTGGCTTGAATTATTTTTCAAATAATTAATACACTATTTACAAACACCAGTAACTAGGATTTGGTCTCTGTTAAACAATTCTTACGTAATAAGATTCCCTGGAGCAAAAGCTAACTACCGGTTTTATGGCATAAATCTGCCACTTTAGTGATATTCGCTACTACTCGTCTAATAGTTTCACCATCGCCGAGTTGGAAACTTGTAAATTCCAAAAATCGCCACTAATCAAAAGCGGACTAACTAGTGTTTGTTTTCGACAGATTTCTTTAGCTAGTTGAGATTCGGCGGTGGTCAAATGAAAAGCAAAAGGCTGCCATTGTCCTTACAACTTCTTTCAAACCTGATTCTTATGATTAATTATTATTTTAGAGACAACCATTACTCAGCAAACAGGCTTTCAGTCCAGTTTTCAGAATCAGTCCAAGTATTATTCTGATCAGAGTATCTGCCAACTCTAGTAGTTTACAAGTGGATTTACAGAAACGACAACACTGAATTATTAATGTCTTCAATTTCCAAGCTTTTAGAATTAACATAATGACATAACATGGTTAATCTGAATACGCTTAAGCATACAATATTTCTTATAAATAGTTACGTAATTTGGACTCCAAACTGGAATGAATTAAACACTAAATACATTTCATTGTTCCAGGGCTACACACTATTAGCAACCCCACTAGTGGAAGTAATGAAATCGTCACAACTTGTAACAAGAGTTGTAGCCACGTTCGCCCTACCCTGGGCCCATCACATGAAGTATCTATTGGGCCGAACTAATGATACAAGCTTAACTGGAAGTTTTATTCATACAGTTGGATATCCTTTGTGTAACATGGTTGGGCGCTCTTACTCAATTTATCTAAGTGTAAAGAATTACTTCGTGACAAATAGTTTGCTGTTTCTGTCCCCTATCATTTCGTTTCTGATAACAATTGCAATGATCACAATTTTGATACCGAATCTCGGATTTTCGACGGCAACTCAACGTTATAACATCTTTCAGGCTGCGATAATTATGTACATCATTACGAGTAAATCAAGGAATATCTTGCAAACAGGACTGGATTACTTTAAAGCCATCGGTAAAAGGACGTAGTACACGAAAATCATGACAGTACAGACTCCAAGCCCAACGTAGCAAGTGAACTTCCTCCCTGACATTCCACGAGTTCTCCCCAAATTTCTTAGTCGACCGGATGTTCCTCCAAGCCGCATTGTTCCTGATTCCATATCATCACTCATTCCATCCAGGAGTGGCAAGTGATCCCGGGTCTCAACGTCCAATTCCATGGCGAGCTGTGTTAATTTTAAAAAAATGTAACAAAATTCACTTAAACATACCAACTAGTACAATAGTACATTAATAGTGTCGATCCAAAGTTCAATGTACTGATTGACAAATCTCTGTTACAAACATAAGCACTAGAAAAAATTCGATTTGTTGAGAAGTTCTTTCTGATCTGTTCGAAATGTTTAATAAGCTACAATGACAAAAGCTACTTATTCTGACTACTGCTTCCTTCCTGCCTAACAATTGTGGGGGGCAGAAGTATGCCTTGCTAAGCCTTGCTTTATAACAAACTTCTTCAGAATTACGTACAGTTGACTGATAGTTTGAACACAATTACTTACTGGGTTGCTACTTTCAAGCTTCATTCAAGTGTTATATTAATCCTAGACCCTCTAGATTAACCCTGACCACACAAGCTTTATAGTATGAAAAAGTGAAACTGTTATTTATTTATTATTATTATAGACTCGCTAAGTTTTAACTTATTTATTGTTACGGTACTGCAATGTTGTTCTCGTATGAGGGTGATGGAATCGAGGATTTCAGGAACAAGTTTTAAATAAAAGGTGCTTATACATTAAGTATTCTACACTGTACTTGAGTTGATGTCGTTTGAAATAATTGAATTTGCAAGATTTATAACGTGAGTAAAGCATGGTCTAGTAGGAAGTAAATACAAAGGCATACACTTTTCAGTTGGCCCACTTTCATCGATAGCTTTTCCGCCTGTGATTGGTTCATAGCATCGAGGTGTTCCTCTTCTGCAAGAAAGACACAAAAAATGTGACCTAAGTTACAACTTTGTAAAACGTATTTACAAAAGCATCAAGTGACAAGGTCAACGGATTCCAATGATGATTGATTATGTATTAACACAGACAACGAACAAGAGAGACGACAATTTACTAAATACAACTTCTGTACCTGATCGCACAAGATTCCCTCCATTCCGATGGTTTCGTGACTCGATGGTTTCGTGACCCCATTTTTTTGTTGATATGTTAGACGCTCTGATTAAATCACGGGTGGCCAGGCAACCGGTTCAAATACAACGAATATAGTCTAGAACTGGTGAAAGGTAGACTGTGTCAAGGCAAGGTGTCATTAATCATGACAATCGTCCAGTGGAAACCGTCAAAAGTAGACACTGAAAATCTGCTGTCAATAGGATGTAGGACATAGAATATTCCCCAAATCCCTGTCGATTATTTTTGATCGTCAACTGTCAATGGTTAAGATAAGCAATACGTTACCAAACGACTACTGTGTCACTCGACTGTCAAAAGTTCGATCGCTGCCGAATGCCGAACAAAAGCTACGAGCGAGTAAATTGGGAAAATTTATCAGCGAGTGTAGCAGGGGACTGTAACTGTCGAAAAAATTATACTGTTGATCGTGTTCGTCACTCTGTCAACATGAGTGCAAGTGTCACAGTTGACACAACGACAGCATTCTCGACAACACGCAGCTCGAGAAATGACAACAAACAAGAAACGAGTATTTTCCACGTAACCTAAATATTCATGAGTTCGTACTCGGCGGGCTCTACCGTCACGCTGAGATTTTCTATGACTCCAAAGACTTACGGTGGACTTTAAAGTCATATTCTTAACAAATAATATTGTCAAGAATTACATACCTTAAACTGAGTTATGAAATATTTAATGTGTCCTGTCTTTAAATTAAACGGAAGAGTCAGAGACATGAGAAGTAGTGATTCAAAAACTTTATTCTCAGAACTTGTTTTGAAAGGTTCAAGTACATACATGATATTGATCTTGATGCAATCATATTGTGCACTAATTGTAAGTTAAGTTTTAATTGAATAATGTATAACTGGTTTGCACACGATACATCATCGTATTTTGTTAAGTTTTGACCCAACAAAGCTGAAGGAGATTCGTTCTAAAACGTTGGTGTTGAGGGAGTACATTGAAAAAAACGGAAGCAAAACAAAAGTTTCAGGGATGTTATTGCGTTACGTTTCCACTAAACATAATTAGTCTTTTAGTGCTTACTATAATTATCATCTTATAACTTAATCGTACTTTTTATATTCCTTCTGTCCGACTGTTATATGGATAAATGAAACCAGTCATTAGTGAAATGAAAAGGCATTGCAATCATGCCTACGAAATTAAAGTTTTTGCCTACGCCTTTTCACACGTTCCTGTTGTAATAACCTTTTGCTTGGCAATGGAATTAACATCATTCATCATTCTGCTCGTAGTGCTGAATGACAATCATTTGAAGTATGAGTTACAGAGTTATGTTACGAAGTATCACTTACATAATATATATTACGATGTAAAGCTGTATAGGTACGTGTATTTTACACACTGTTGTAATATGGTTAACAAGTTGATGACTAACAATGAAGATCATTGACGTTCCTAATGAGTTGTAATGCCAGATACATTCTAGTTCAATTGATACTGTGTAGGTAAGAATATCATTAAATTGACATTTTTTAACACATGACAAGAGTTTTTTACCTTTTATAAATATCAGGTTTCAACTTTCGCGAAAAAGAGCTGCATAACCACTTTTTCAATTTAGCAATAATTTCATTAAATCTAGTTACATCAATGCCAGAGTTGCGCCGAGATTGACGTCGATTTACTGTTGAACGTACACGCAGAGAGATCCTTCCACTTAGTCAGTCCGTGAACCCTTCGAACTTCATTCCTAGTTCATCTAACAGAACAGTCATGGGAGATTTGGTGAAACTCAACTGCTCCTTGATATTCTCCAACTTGTTCTTTGTATTGCGAACTCGAAGCGACGAGTGAATGAAGACAGCTGCAAGGACAATTTAAAAAATCATTAATAATTAATTTGAACCTCGCCAACTCGATCTGGGACCACTTTGAAAATCGCGACGTACCAGACACAGGAAGCAGAACACCAAACACGAACACCATAACCGATCCAAGGAGAGATATCATCGCGTACCCACCGACAAAGACCGCAATCAAACACACCAGCGGATGGTTCTTCTTGATGTCAGCAACAAACCGTTGGTTCTTAGACAGGTAGTTGTAACCTGCGAACATGGCGCCGACACAAATCATTCCCAACAGCATTTGTGCTGGATGCATAATCCTATGAATACAAACAGAGAAAACGTGAGCACAATCAAACAATTATTGAAATGGAAATCTTGAATTAGAGATTGAACAATACCTACCCAACAACAAGAAAGATGATAATTGACATCAGGAAGTAGTTGGTTTGGTAATAAACCAAATTTGCTTTCACTCGGCGGGCCCATCTATCCACATCTGCAAAGTTCGGCACCTGGAAACGAGCTGAGTTCAAGAGAAAGTCGTCCAGTGACCGCAACGGCTCTACCTTCATGTCCTCCATACTGACAACTGATTATTATTCCAGTCTAATTCATAAAACATGACAACTCATTTACAGGTGACAGGTATTTGTTGGTGATTAGGTTGAGCTTGAACTAACCCTGAAAACTTCTGCTCAGCTCGACACGAATTATACAAATTACTATTTACCAAAATTTGAAGCTCCACAATACCTTGAATTCTATTTTACTAACAATTGACTCTCAACACTCGAACCTTTCACCCCCAACTTTTGACTTTATCATACGATCCAAAAAATCAACAATCAGAAAAATTTGACCTGAACAGTACAACCGGGGGAAGGGCGTAACTCATCTGTTAAACCTGAATAGACGGTAAAACCACCATAACTATTAACAACAGGATCAACTTGACCTTGTAACTCACCTGTTATCCACTCACATCAGTCAGGTTCCAATACCTCCAATCTGAACAGGCTCAGCACTCTTCGTCACTAGAATGACAACTCCCACAACGACGAAATCAGCACAAATTAGCGAGAAACAAGAGTAAAAATTAGCAAATAGTCAATTGACCACAAACTTGTCACTGCCAACGAAAAAAGGTCAGTGATGACAACGATATCAAGAAGGGATCAATCCCTGTATCTCTTCAAAATTCTTTGTGACGACTGCCTCTGTCTGCCTCACTGCGTATGACTCATCTCTTTCTGTTTGTATTATTCGTGTGTGTGTGAACACAAATTTGTTGCTTTTTTCTATATTCTCTCTGTACAGCATTTGATGCATTAGAAGTCCGCTTCTGAAATGCCCTCCGTGTGTTTGAACATCAAGCTGAAGCAGTACGTCTATTGTGAAATGAACAAATGAATGTCTTTTTACACACTAGTGGCCCATGTCACACCGTCGCGCCTCTCTAGAAGTTCATCACGCACAAGAATCGAGGAATAGGTATAAACCACGATTTATACTTACATCATACGATCATATAAGTCTTAATGAAATTATTATTTCTTGCTTTTCATCCGGAATCCGGACCGCCTAGTAGCCGTTACTCAGCAGCATTTGTGAATGCCGTGTGACCCAATACGCTGCTTAGTTCGTGCTTTCGAAATTTTTAACCGTCCATATCTGTCTCTCAATGTTTTAATACTGAAAATATTCAGTCATTTGATAATCGAATGGCATGTACCACGTCAAACGCGACGCGGCGACGACGTTACATGATGACAATATGCTGCAATCGATTGATAAATCATCACGTTATATACATTACGCAGCTGAACGCAAACACAAATTATTATGCGTATGAACGTGTTGGTAAAAGTGTCGTAATTTACACAGTGTATTTACCTACCCTTATGCACAAATGTTCGAGAAAGAGAATTTGTAACTTTTAGATTTGCAACGGCACTCTGACCGACCATGAATTTCCGCAATTGAGAAATCCGTAGGAACTTCCTGGCTTGTATAGCTTCTACACAGAACACAGTAAAATATTATTTTTCTATTTCTGGAAATTGACTGGGTGCAGCTTTTATGGTTAAGGGGAAGATCGTTCCACAACATACTTTCAAGTTTTCAATCAAAGTCGGACATGCTAACATAAAATTTCTCTCCTCGATTAATAGCAACGTATTATATTGACGAAGATGTACAAAGCAAGCGTGCACCTGTGAGTACATTCGTTTCTTTTAAGCGATGAGTGATGTATGAGTCTGGCTTACATTCAATAATTTGTCATTGCATAGAATAAGCTTCTCCAGAGTCGAGAATTGAACTAAAGTTCATTATTTACTTATGATGTCAGCAATAATTGCTGACTCAGCATTAGGTCAAGTATGTAAAAATGTCTAGTTTGATCGAGATGAAACGGGTAAAGATACAAACTCATGTTGCTTTACAGGAGAGAATTTCTCCAGTAAATCTTGAGCAGCAATAAATTGCTGGAAAAGCATGCGTGCAACCTGATGTACACGAGTCAATTGCAAAATGATCATTGTACAAATTTAACAGTTTATTAATACATAATAACTAGTTCCCTTTCCAATTCCATAAAAATTGAAAACATTTATTTACAGTGTTAATATACATATGTGCTACCGTTTGATGAACAATATTTTACACCGGCATTCCTCAGTTGTGGTTAACTCAAAACGAAGAACAGTTTGCGTATTCTTATTGTCGGTTACCACATGATGTGCATACTCGGTACAATTATGCATTTTGCCATACCAAATTATATGGAACCATACAATAACGGGTTTCTAAAAAATGAGTAGTTCTAAATTTGGTGTCTCTGTAAGATACTCTGTCCAATCGCAGCAAGAATATAAGTACATATAAGAATATGTATTGGTATATATATATATTCGGGATCAAATCGTTTGGAACGGTGCGTGGGCTTTGTACGCGACGGCTTGTTAAATGGCAACACGTGAAAGCTTATTAAAAATGAAGGATGATCGGCAGGAGCAATAGAGTGAAAGTATACGAAAGAATCGGCTGCAGTCTTCTTTTTTCTCATCATCCGAAACAGGCATTTTTGTAACTAATGTAAATACAGTTAAAACCTAAATTTCAAATACTCTAATTTGCAAGGGTATTCCTGTCGTTGTATGAATTGTGTATATCCTTTAGTTTCAATATAAATTGTTTTAACATAATGTTATAGGTATCATCCACAAGTTACCGTTTTTAAGCAGTTAACTCGAAACATAAAATTATGCATATGAAAAGATACTTAGAACTTAACGACTAATATACGATAAATGACATAATGGATTTAAAGGCAGTTTGATTAAATTCGGTCGTAACTGCCAATCTTTACCATTTAACGGTAATTGTCTTGACAAACTATTGTTATAAATGGAAACATGCTACTAAAAACTACGCTTCATCTCACTGTCCGGTTCACAAGCCAAGTCATCGAAATAGGAATTGTCAATGCACATCTCGATTCTGGGTATCTTATATGCACTATGTATCTACTACACGCGTTCTATTTGCGGCAATATTATTTGTGTTAATATTTCTTGCTTTACTACGCACACTGTACCTGGCCATACATTCCACAATATATTCGGTGTCGAAAGTAAGCAAGCCAGCCAACTCCAAAAACCTAACCCAACCAAAAAGTTGAAATGCACACACATGGACTAACATGTAACATATAGGTTTCCTTTGATTCTTGTAATACACGCATACGTCGGCAAAGCACGTAAAATTGCAGGCTTTAATATAAATAAAAAGATAAACTTATGAAATCAACAAGATTGATTTATGTAAATTGACTAGTATCTTGTGAGAAGTTAGTGACAAGTAAAAGGCAGTCTCTAAAATAATGGCAATGGTGACAACATCCCAGTTTTTAAGAATCATTTAAAAGAGGACTACACACTATATAGACATTTTGCCGCTATATAGTAAGCGCTTACACAACAGTAATGACTGAAAACGCGCCAGATCTTGGAGGACCCCCTCCAGGAAGTCAAGGAGGAGGTGGCTTTGAAGACTTCTATCCGCCCCATGACAACTTCAGTGATTTTAACAATGACGGAAATGGCAGTGGTGGTGGAGGAAGTCCTTGGAGAGGAAATCGGGGAGGCGGTTGGAGGTACTCCACTAATTAAAGTGTTTTCTTAACAATTTCTGTGGCATGAGAAAACGAACTCGTACGGATACTTGTAGTCGGCGCAACAGCAAATAATAAATATTATGCATAGTACTCGCATTTCACGAGTTGCGAGTACGAAGCAAGTTCTTGGAATCAGAATAACGTACTCGTCATAAAATGTTGAATTGAAAGACGATAAGGTTTGCTTTTCGTGTAAGAGCAGCGAGGTTGGCACATTCTACAACACTGTGACTTTTAAGTATTGTTGCCTATTTAAGAACGACAAATAGTGTACTTGAACAATATGCTATTATATACTCAAAATGTAATGTTGAATGAGGTTGGTATAAAAAAAGCGTTCCGAGAAATTACCCTAGTTACATGAATGAATGTATACCGAAAAGCGAAGAAGAGGAGAGTTTTGTCCATGCTATGATTGAGAACCCATCCACTATTGGAAACTGGCTTCTCTGAGATTATTTCAAAAGCAGAAAAAATGGATGCATTTATCCTCTCCTACATTCTAAACTATAACCTCGCTCTTTATTTACGCAGGGGTCGCGGTGGTGGTGGTGGTGGCGGTGGG